>JANVFO010000062.1:0-243649 GCA_027919855.1 Lentinula guzmanii
ACATCGGTGAGCTAGCGAGACGTTGACAGGAGGCACAACTGTAGTCTGGCAGTGGACCAGGCTGAAAGTTAGGATGGGGCAATAGCCCCATTGAATGAAGAATCCCATTGTAACAAGTGGGATGTAGTGCTAGTTCGCACAGTGGTAGATGTACTATGATATTCGACTCATTGTCGGATAGTACATTGTTACCCTCATTGTTGGGTAATAGTTGGTATACGGTCACCATTCCCCGAATGCTACGGGTATTGGTAACCGGTGTACTTTGGTTGGACTCAACCAGCATACCATTCAGTTGTTCCAATGTGGAACTACTAATAATGGCTCCCGCCCACTTCGTGACAGAGTCGTTCTCACGACATCCATGCCATACTCTGTTTGTGAGTACAGTGGGAGATCGCGCTATACGTGTTCCCCTAGCCACCACAGGAGTCGCCGGCTCGGTCCTAGTTTCGATACCAGAACTGGTTGAACCCATGTTGGACGGTCCAGCCTCACTAGGCATGACATCACCCATGGTGAAACCTTTGGCCTTCTTCTGTGAGGCCTTAGGTTCGAATAGATGGGGCAGTGGGTGCCCCTATTGGTTCATTTCTGTAGCGAACCATCTTGGTACCGCGATGATGTCATGAAGTGAGCCGCCCCTATTATTTTCCTTTTCTTTACAATACATCATTCCATCACTGTTACCTATCATAATCGATCCGGAACCTTCCAGTCCATTCCGTTCCATTCCTCGTTCCTGAACTACACAGTATGACATCATGGTTCCCGTACCTTACCTTTGTATATATAAGCCAGCCCCCACAACCTGATCCCTTATCTTGACCTCTTTGTTGTTGGGATCAGGTATGTCTTTACTTACTTCTCAGTATTTATTATGAATATAACTTTGTCATTGGGATCAGTATCTGTCCGCTTCCGTCTAAGCTTCTGCTTCCGTCTAAGCTTCTGCTCAGTCTCGTCACTGTTGTCACCTCTTTGTGACAGATGAATTTTTCGATCACCGCGTCCTGCATCATTGTGCGAGCAGCGCGAGGTACTTGTCGTGCCTGTTTGTGCATGGCGATCATCCCATGCACTGTCTTCCACATTGTAACAGGCAATGCACTTCTCGCCACCATTGCGAGATGAACTTTGAATCCCTGTCAGAGACTATGGACTTGGGCAGTCCATGTAAGCGAACCACTTCCTTAAGAAAGAGTTCAGCCAGTGTTACGGCTGTAGTTGTTGTATTGATGGCTATGAGATGGGTTCTCGACGTCAAACGACATATTACTACCCAGAGGTAGTTACACCCACTGACTTCTGGGAATGGCCCTACGAAATCCATTCCAATGGATTCCCAAGGTCGTGTGGGTACTGGTAAACTATGAAGTTTACCGGCTGGTCATAAATTTGACCTCTTGGATACTTGACACGTATTGCAAGATCTACAAAATGACTCAGTGTCCCCCAGAATGCGGGGCCACCAATACCATCTTCTGACATAGTCAGAAGTACGTTGCTCCCCGAAGTGGCCTACCACTTCGTGAGCCTGTTCAAGTATCAATCCTCGAAGCGTCTTTCCTGTCGTTCCTTTCCCGGCGGGAATGCATACCACCTCCTCACCAATCCTATTGGAAGCGTATACTATCCTGTCGATCACTTTAAATCCCGTGTGATCGTCGGGGTGCTCTATGATCTTCTTGAGCATCGCGTCATGTTTGGACAATACGCGAATTTCTGCTTCGAATTGCGATTGTACTAACTGACTAGGTCTAGGTGCCTCACCCCTCAGTCGGGATTCAAGTACCATCGGGTTGGGCTCTCCTTTGCCATCCCTGGGTTCCGCACGGGAAGCTTCTGCATTATTGTTGAGTTGCAGTGCCTCAACATCCCGAGATTGCTTGGTTTCTCGTAATGCAGCCAAACGGATGCCGTTAATTTCATCCACTCTCTGGGTCGGGAGATCATCCATTTCCCTATCCAGTTGTACATCTGCATTGACGTACTCATGGGCCTGGTGAACCTCGCCGGGGAGATCTGACTCATAATATCGCGACAGTGCGTCTGCGATTTTATTGGTAGATCCTTTGATATATCGTATATCAAAATCATAACGAGATAAATATTCCATCCATCGCATCTGTCTGCTACTCAAATGGTGTTGGGTCTTGAAAAAAGTCAATGCCTCATGGTCAGTTACTATGTGGTTGCGATATCCCATTAGTTTATCCGACCATTTTAGCAGTGCTTCTAATATAGCTAATGTTTCCTGCTCAAATACTCTGTAGTTCATCTGCACGGCAGTGAAATTTTTGGACATGAATCCTGCTGGCCGACATTCCTGCCAGGTAGGTCTTTGTCCATAGTAGGCACCTATACCGCATATTGAAGTGTCGCAAATGACCCAAATAGGTACCCCAGTACGAGGGTCTATTGGCTTCAAAACGGGTATTTTGTCCAATGTAGCCATTCGTTTTATGTGTTGAAAGCATGTTTCATGAAATGGCACACTTCAGGCAACCACCTAACCAGGCCTTCTTAGGATAAAAAACAGTGTACAAAAAATTGGCCTAAGAGGGGGGGGGTCTTGGGCAGAATGCCCTGGAACTTTTAGGTATGGTAGCTGCCTGATTTGCTCAGTCAGACGGGCAGCTGCCCGCCGTACTCATATTCACAATGCTGCATTTTTGGCCATTTTCGGTGCCCATAATTCATAAATAATATCCAGGGACATACTCCTGGCGGTGTATACTCAGAATGTGCAGGTACCTGACTGTTCACAATTTTCTAAGCTTGCATGTATAGAATCTCACACAACTCATTTCAGATACCTGCATTAGCGCTAGTATATTAAAACATTGGGTAGCTGCCCTACAAAAATAATTCAAGTGGGGTAGCTGCCTTGTGTAAATAAATCGAGGTGGGGAGCTGCCTACAAAGATAAATCAAGGGGTAGCTGCCCTACTGAAAAAATTCAAGTGGGTAGCTGCCTTGTGTAAATAATTTAAGGGGTAGCTGCCCTCCAAAAATAAAGCAAGTGGGTAGCTGCCTCATGAAAATAAATCAAGTGGGTAGCTGCCCTACAAAAATAATTCAAGGGGTAGCTGCCCTATTGGAAAAATTCAAGTGGGCAGCTGCCTTGTGTAAATAATTCAAGGGGGTAGCTGCCCTCCAAAATAAAGCAAGTGGGTAGCTGCCCTATATAAGTATTTCAAGTGGGTAGCTGCCCCATGTAAATAACTCAAGTGGGTAGCTGCCTTTGTGAACTATAACTAACTTGATCAAGTAGTCAGCTAGTCCACCATATCTAGACCATGCAAAGTAACTGAGATCAACAACATACTCAATCAACACAAGTCATCATTAAATTTCAAAGACTTATAATATTAGAAATTTTTACACATTCATGGAGTATATATAATCAAGATGCAGAATGAGATATCAGAGATCAACAACATACTCAATCAACACAAGTCATCTTTAAATTTCAAAGACTTATAATATTAGAAATTTTTACACATTCATGGAGTATATATAATAAAGATGCAGAATGAGATATCAAACAATACAAATTCACCTCAACAAAGCAAGTCCGAATTGAGAATCTATACACACCTAATTTTGCCTTTCCTGTCGCCCTTCTCCATGTCGACGCCACTTAACCGGACGTATATTTGTTGGTTTCTCTGCCCTATCCCCTACCTTGGTCTTCTTCCTCGGCACCTCTGTAGCTCCCGCCCCGCTCTTTTTCCCTTTCCGTTGCTCCGCCTTTCCCATCTCTCCTTCTCCCGTTCCTCCGCCGTTGCTCAACCTATCTAACCGATCTAAAGCACATCATCTATGAGCATCATTGAATCCCGAATCTACCTCAGAGTCTGATGAATGATGGCGCTTCCTGCTCTGGTTGCGCCCTACCCTCTGTTCTCCCTCTCCTTCTTCACCTTCCGCCGACTGGTTCAGTTTTGTCAATGCAATACGAAGAACCCGCTCCTCCTCGGCAGATAGACCAGAAGCTCTACCTTCTCCACCTCTGGTCTCGGAAGCATGGATACGAGCATCCAGAGCTTTGGTTGTTCTCAACGGTGCGGTCTGTCAGATATGAGAACCGGAACCCCCCTTTCGACGATCCTGCTTCAGACAAGGTTTTCCACTTTTTGAGGTGCGTACTCCCTCATCCTCCTCTCTCGAGTGTTGATTTCCATCATTGGTGTCACTATCCTCGCTATCAGAGCTGCCCTCTTCAGTTGCTCTCCATGATGCAGTCTTTTGGACACGAGAAACAAAAACCCCCTTTCCAAGATCCCGCTTCTGATGAGCTTTTCCACTTTTCGAGGCGGGTACTCCCTCATCCCTTCCTCGTGCTGATTTTCGTCATCGTTGTTGTTATCCTCGCTATCAGTATTGTTCAAGTCCATTCCCCTTGCCTGAACACGCAATCTATAAAGCTTTGACTGCTTGAGTAGGCAAAGTGGATGCCCTTCCTCATTGTCGAGGTCAGGGACACCACGAACAATGGGAATGTCTGCAAGATCTTGTAGGGCATAAGAACATATTTCTGTTAGGAGAATTATCACTTTCTAACTTGTACGTAGTATAACATGAACTCACCATCGTCCCAAGGCACAAACCGAACTAGATCATCCTCCAATAGCGGCTCCTCCTCATCTACCGCATCCTCAGCTGACAAAGATTGCCAAAAACGAATGCGCGCCTTGAGGATCTTTCTACCTGATGGCACAGGAAGTGCAGAAGCCTCCTTGAGGCCATTTTCCCCAGGGACTCCAGGAACGTGTTTGACGTCAGGCCAGCCATGCAGACACACTTTGTGGTCCAAGCATAACTTTGCAAATTCATTCCCCCAGGACATGTGGGTAATGTTCGCATCTGGACTGGCCTCATTTGTGGTGTACATTAACAAGAGAATCACCAAAATTGGGACATAAAAGACTTACTGAAAAGTACGATGAACAAGTTTGATATAAGTGAGCGAACAACAGTCTTGTTGTCTGAGTACCTGTCGATAATACTCTGTTTTTCCGGAGCCAAGACTGATTCCTGCTTACGCCTCATGTGCTGAACGTGAATCAAGGCGCCGTAGTCAGTTGCTTGCAATGTCATGTTGGAAACATTCTGATTACGCATTGCCTCAAAGAGTGGGTCAGCTCCCCACTGAATGGTTGTGGAGGTGAGAGGATCTACTGCCCACCCAAAGACACAAAGTTCTTGCGTCTCATACACCATCCGAGCCTGTATAAAACTTCGTTAGAAATGCTCTACAAGAAAAGCCAATCAAGCGCGCTGGTAGTGCTGAAACACATTCCAGGCATTCAAGGAACAAGGATCCTTTACCGTTACCCCCATAGCGGAGCGAATTGCTGCCTCCAACTTCTTCCCCTAAACCCTAAGTCATGCGCGGTGTCCGATCGCACATCAACTTCTGGTCGAATTGAAATATTTGGGTGGTATCCTTTGTTGGCGAAAAATGGTGTGATGCCAGTGGATGCATTTGGAGCATTGTTGTAAGCGAATTCTGCAATGGGCAATAGACTAGCCCAATCATCTTGTTGATAAGAGCAATAAATTTGAATGTACTGTTCAAGTGTTTGATTAACTCGTTCAGTCTGTTCGTCGGCCTCCGGATGGTATCCAGATGTATAGTGAAGTTGCATAGAAAGTGATTGACCTAAAGCTCTAAAGAAAGCAGAAACAAATTCGGATCCGCGGTCAGAGGTTACGTGGTTAGGTACTCCATGTTTAGAAAAAACATGAATAACAAAAAGCTCAGCTAGTTGTTCAGAAGTGATTGTATCATGGGTAGGAATGAAAATTGCTTGTTTAGACGCACAGTCCACAACTACTAATATAGCAGTGTATCCGTCCGAGGAGGGTAGTTGTTCAATAAAATCCATTGATATTGTCAGCGACTCAATAGCTTTTATACTAAGGCCAGGCATCACGCAGAGAGAATAGATCAAAAGATAATGGATAATGTGGGAGGAGTATGCCCTCAGATACTTGTCTAGCTACAGAGGAGAATAGACGAGATCAGAGATAGAGACTACTCTAAGAAATGCCCTATCTTATATACATATTCTGAAATGAATCCATGGGAACTATCTCACGTCATATCTGTGAGGCTATACAACGATCTGTCAAAGGTTGACAGACATGAGAGAGTTGTGTTGACAGCGCGGGAATGACAGTCTGTCAACAGTCTGACAGGCATGAGAGAAATGCGTTGACATTGCGAGAATGTCAAGGTTGTCACATGTATGTAAATAAAGAAAAGGAAAAGATAAAAGTAAATAAGATAGACAAAAAGAAATTGAAAAAGAGTCAGTTCGTAACAGATATGGAATCCCATGGTCGAACTGGTACTGGTAGTGGTTTGAGTAGACCATAAGGACAATGTCTTCTAGACTTGTTTTGGCCACATATTGTGCATGAGGAAACGTAGTCTCGGACAAACTCTCGGATCCGCGGCCATGTATACTGCCTATGGATGGATTGTAATGTCCGATTCTGTCCGAAATGACCTGAAAGAGGATGATCATGGAAGAATTGTAAAACTTGTATACGCAGACTGGAATGATCAGGTTCAAAAATTCGTCCATCAAAATGTAACAAACCAGTTTCATCTAGTGTCCAACGAGGTTTTGAGTCATCTTGTGCGTACTGTAATCCAGTTACTGAATCCGGATCGAGCGATAGTGCGGATTTGATCACCTCGTGCAAGGCTCCGATATCCATTACTATTGATGCTCTAAGTAACGGACCTTCCAAGAATGTAGCTCGTAGTGAAGTGGTGAATTGTCCATTAGTGAATATTGGTCTGAAATTTTGTAGATCGGTTTGCGCATAGCCAATATCCCCCTCTTTTGGGTAGATGTCCCATCGTCTAGTGATGGCATCTGGTTTTGCTCCGAGCTTTCCGGGACGGAAGCGAATCACCAGGTTAAATTGGTGTAGAAATTCGGACGATCGCACCTGCCGACGAGTAAGAACTTTAGTAGTAGAGAAATACTCAAGGTTTTTATGATCCGTGACAATGTCAATCGGATCCCCGGAGCCTTCGAGATAATGGCGCCAAGCTTTAAAAGGTTCAAAGATGGCTAAAAGTTCTTTATCATGAGTATCATAGTTAAGTTCGGCAGCTTGAAAAGTGCGAGATAGAAATGCAATCGGATGAATCTCGCCGTCCTCCAGTATAATGGAAAGGATCGCAGCAAGCGCGTAATCCGACGCGTCCGTTTCTACAATGAGTCGTCTGTTAGGTTCCCAATGAGCGAGAATAGGAGCGTTAGTGAAAGCAATTTTAAGCTTATCAAAAGCTTGTTGACAAGCGTCGGACCAATTCCAAACTACACCCTTCCAAGTGAGTCTAGTCATTGGTACCACAATATCACTGTAATTGAAAATAAAATGTCTGTAGAAATTAGCAAATCCCAGAAAAGATTGAATGTCTTTAACCTTCCGAGGTATCGGCCAATCGATAATAGCTTGAACCTTGTCTTTTGCCATTGTGAGGCCCTCGGGTGATAGAATGTAGCCTAGATACTCCACTGTGTCAACTTCGAAGTAACATTTTGCTGGGTTGCAAAACAGCTTGTGTTTGCGGAGCCGTCGGAGTACTTCGCGAACGTGCTTACGATGTGACTGTAGGTCGTCCGAATAGATGAGAATATCATCTAGATAGACTATACAACAAACATCAAGTAGATCAGCCAAAACATCATTGACAAACCGTTGAAAAGCGGCTGGAGCATTAGTTAATCCAAAAGGTATAACTTTCCATTCGAAGGATCCATAGCGGGTCCGGAAAGTTGTTTTCCATTCATTACCTGCAGCAATACGCACTAAGTGATAAGCGTGAGCAAGGTCAAATTTGGTGTAATATTTGGCTTTCTTCGGAGCATCCAATAAATCTGAAATAAGAGGTAAAGGGTAACGATCCTTCTTGGTGATAGCATTGAGTCCGCGGAAGTCCACACATAGTCTGAGTGATCCATCCTTTTTCGGAACAAAGAGGATGGGTGCGCCGTGAGGCGAGTGGATGGTTGTATGGCTCCATTAGCGAGTTGTTTATCTAAGAAGTCTCTAAGAGCTTCAAGCTCCTTTGGTGAAAGTGGGTAGATTCGTCCAAGCGGCGGCTCCTTTCCATCTTCTAGTTCAATCTTGAGGTCATAGGGTCTATGTTCCGGAAGCTCCTCGGATGCGATTTCGTCAAACACATCTGCAAACTCTTTATACTCATCAGGGATGTTAGTAGTAGGAGGTTTTGTTTCTGTGGTAGAGCTTCGAGCGGATACCTCTGGAGGCATTGCATGGATTAACATAGGTTCCATACCTTCTTTTTTACATGTCCGATGGAATGTGACAGCTCCAATGATTGCGATGTTGATATCAGAGTTATCTGATCGGGATGCCATTTGTGCTAAAGAAGGGTAAGTATAGATAGGTTCAAAAGGAAATTTGTCCGATAGTGGACGAGGGGTCCGGTGAGAGCGAGAGTGATGCGACGAGCGCGAACTCGAGCGTGAGTGAGTCTCCAGTGGATCCGTATCGGAAGCGAAAGGAGTAGACGTCTGTGTAGAATCAAAATGGTTAGTGTCTCAGAAAGAAATTGTTTTTGAAACCCAGTCAATCAACGGATTGTAGCGGGTCAAGAAACTATATCCTAAAACAGCTTTGCAGGATGAATCAAGTGAAGTTACATAAAATGTAAGTGGAAGCAGCTCATTGGATGGAAACCGGACGCGTAGGGTCGCGGTTTGCGAAATGGGTTTAGAAGATAATGAACCATCAAACAAATGAAGATTGATAGGAGAAATAGACGAAGTAGGAATAGAATGTGATTGTACATAATGTGAATCAATGAAGCAATCAGTAGAACCAGAATCTAGTAAAGTTGGAAATTTCAAAGTAGTAAAAGATTTCGGATCCTCGTCAAGAGGAATTTCTGTAATGACATCAATAATTAAGGAATGTTCATTAGGTGAAAGAGCGGAAGCATTGAGATAGGTCTCCTTAATGGTACGAACTAGATCAACGCAACTCTCGCTTCGTACCGGAGTACAAGAGTTGTGGACTATTTTTTCACATCCTCGGATGTCTGATCCGATGATTCCGTAGCCACTACTTCTGTAGCGCGGCCTTTAGCATCTCTAGCCTTATGCTTATTACAATCTTCAAATTTATGTTTCCCACCACAGAAAGCACAAAGATTGTACTTCTTCCTCCTTTCCTTCTCCTCAGGCGTAACCTTTCCGTCGGGTCCAAACTTGCTGCTATCTATCGATTTTCGCTGATCGGTTCCTCTGGATTTGTTGTTAGGATTAAATTTAGGTCCATTGGAGTTGGATTTATTAGAGGAAGGTGTGGAGATGTTATTGTTAGTAGGGGAAGGATTGTGTTACGAACTGACTCTTTTTCAATTTCTTTTTGTCTATCTTATTTACTTTTATCTTTTCCTTTTCTTTATTTACATACATGTGACAACCTTGACATTCTCGCAATGTCAACGCATTTCTCTCATGCCTGTCAGACTGTTGACAGACTGTCATTCCCGCGCTGTCAACACAACTCTCTCATGTCTGTCAAACTATTGACAGATTGACAGTGTGAGAATTCTCTCATGTCTGTCAACCTTTGACAGATCGTTGTATAGCCTCACAGATATGACGTGAGATAGTTCCCATGGATTCATTTCAGAATATGTATATAAGATAGGGCATTTCTTAGAGTAGTCTCTATCTCTGATCTCGTCTATTCTCCTCTGTAGCTAGACAAGTATCTGAGAGCATACTCCTCCCGTATTATCCATTATCCTTTGATCTATTCTCTCTGTGTGACGCCTGGATTAGTATAAAAGCTATCGAGTCGCTGACAGAAGATCAGAGATCCTTATCGACCCACCCGTCATGACCCAAATCTTCGACATTTGGTTGGATACCGGACGTCGCTACGTTGCAAACTTATTCTTTTCATATCGTCACTAACAAGCCTATACCTCCTTCGTCTTTCCCCATTGTCCACCTCCTTTTCCATAGCTCGTCTGTGTTAAGGCCTGCATTGACCTAGACACTTTGTTAGTACATACCTACATCGAGACACTGTGGTACGGCTCAACCCGTGCTGAGAGGAAAACACTCTCTCTAGTGTGCCTGACTCCTACCAAGGAGTGTAAATCAGGGCTAGTAACAGGATATCGAGTTTCTTCTTCGGAAGATTCGATAGTAGGCGTTGGAGCATAAAGTGTTTTTGTCTCTGACCCGAAAGGCAACGTTGCGCAAGGAGCGAACGTAGACAGCCTTCTGGATTAACACATAAATCGACACGAGCCTCTACCTCTAAGCACCTGCCCCTCCTATCCTGGCGTTCTCGTCAAGACCTCAGGATTTTTCACTTCCATACCCATCTCGCTCTCCCTCTCCCGCATCGCCGGATTCAACCATCCATTTAGGATCACCTACTCCTACTCCTTCATTCGCTACCGAACTCGGCTCAGAAATGTCTGACCCATCCAACCAATCCATGCATGCCAACACCTCCGCTACTACCGCCGCTACCATCACCTCCACCTCCAACACCTCATTCTCCCGAAAAACTATCGTTAAAGAACCTGACGTATTTACAGGAGATACCTCCAAGTTCCGAGCATGGCTCCGAACACTCCTTGCGTACATCCATGACCTGCGAAGGACACAGCAGGTCAATAACGATAACGAATCCATCAATGTAGCAGTGTCCTACATTTGAGGAGGCAGAGCTGATGACTGGGCGGAAGTATACACCAGTGATCACCAGGATGAAGTCGCTGGTGATTGGAACGTAGACTTCGCAGAATTCCTAGAAGAACTAAAGAGCAGTTTTTCTAACGTCTCCCAGAAGAAGGAGGCAATGGATAAGCTGAATCGCATTCAGCAAGGTCGTATGAAAGCCGATGACTTTTTCAAGGAGTTTGAACTCCTGTTGAAGGAAGCGGGGTACGACAAGAGAAGCGAATATGTTCTTCAGTTGGCTGAAAGAGCAGTCAACCTCAACATCATGAGCAATCTAGTCCGAACGAGGACAGAGGAGTTTGGCAGCTACGACGAGTTAAAGAAACTCGTCACAGCCAATGATCTAATCCGCCGCCGCTACGATGAACAGAAACGCGGACACAACAACATGAGCTGGGGTAACAGCATACAAGGACAAAGTCGTGGTCAAGGATCCACGCAACAAGCCTATGGCAGGCAAGAGCAGAAGAGATGGGAAGGACCTCGAGTGGTAGGATCTACCCTCATAATAGCAAGACGCGATGGGTCCGGGACGACCTTTGGAGGTTTGGGACGACCCATGGACCTGGATTGAGCAAGGGTAAATGGCCTTTGTTTCAACTGTGGTGAAAAAGGCCACATTAGTAGGAACTGCCCAAAGAAGAACAGAGCCGCGGTCCGTAGCGTAGAACTTATGAACTATGATAGCGAGAGAACGGACAACGTTAGTGAAGAAACTAACGTAAATAGTGTAGATGTAGTACCAGGGTTACCAGCTGGTATGGACATGAATTCGTTCACTGCGTGGGTGAACAGTATGGGTTTTATAAGAGCTCCCCAGTAGGCATAGGTCTGGCGGAGCATTCTAATTTAAATACTTCGGACATAGTAGATAGTGGACTGGATTTCACTATTAAGTATGATAATGTAGAAAAACACGCATCTACATTTAATAAACCAACCGAAGTACAAAAACCTATACGATACATACCCAACATGGCAGAATGGACTGCTCAAAGGCTGAAAGAAGAAGATCTCACAAAAGCCGTCATACTTTTAAGGATATGGATGCCTTCCTCGCGAGTAAGAGAAGCTTCGGAGGAAACCGTCATGGAAATACGCGCATTAAACTGGAAAACCGCAGTCAAAGCCGTTAAAAGTCTTGCGACAAAGAAAAGCTACGTCCGTGGAACACATGGAAAAAGCTTAAAACTCCCAGTCATTGTCGAAACATTAGAGGACAACCGACAAATAATTACACAAGGACTAGTCGACAGTGGAGCTACAGGTTCATGCATTGACGCAAACTTTGTTGAACGACATAGGATTCCGACCAAAGACCTACCTATTCGAGTACCTGTCTACAATGCTGATGGAACACTCAATGAGAACGGCTCCATAACCAAATATGCTGAAGTCCGCGTAACCATCGGAGATCATTCGGAATGGATTCAATTTGGCGTTGTTAACCTTGGCGAACAACATATCTTCTTAGGATTGGATTGGTTACGACATCATAATCCAAGTATCGACTGGATTAAATCAGAAGTTACTTTTGACCAATGTCCGACTCGGTGTGGATATAATCCTCACTTTTGGACGCCTGAAGATATTCAAACAAGAGCAGTACTTGAAGACAGCGAGAGACTTTTCGTGTTTGATTGGGATCGATATGTGCAAGAACAGGTAGATTCCAGGAAATGGACAGAGAAGAAGGCGGAAGAAGAAACACGAAAACACTTCGACACTTCCACTCCGTATATAAACAAATACCCGGATGTTTTCAGTCAAAAGGAATTTGATCAACTACCACAACGACGCCCTTGGGATCATGCAATCGAGTTAACACCTGGTTCTAAACCACTCGATTGTAAGATATATCCTTTGAACCCGAAGGAACAAGAAGCATTGGATGCATTCCTTGAAGAAAACATTCGATGTCGAGCCTCAAGCTCTTCTGCGCTTGAAACTCGCCAAGACTCTGTAATGATTTCCAGAGTCTCGAGTTCCGCAGGAGATTAGACCACAATATTGCATATTATTCTATTTGATTATACATGGGTCCGTTTAGCCTTCCTATCTATCCGGATACCTGAATATAGGGGTCTGAAGTAGTAGGATAAAACAAACTGTACCTACCTTTTGAAGGGGAGAAGTACCTTTTCCACCCTCTCGAGACCATCCTAACTGAAGCAGCCCGAACTGAACCTCCACTGACTCGCCCGCAAGGTACAGCATAAAACCTGGTACTAGTTAAACCAGAACTTACCGACAATACCATTTCCGAGCTAGCAAAACAGGTCGCTTCCTTATCATCCATGTTTGCCCAATTCAAAAAGGAAAGCGAGTCGTCCTCTGCCGTAACAAGCCAACAGGCAGCCGGGTCTACAGCAAAACAGAAAAAGGCCTGCCGATGGGACGGTTGTGAGTCCAGGAAGTTTAGTGATTGCGAAAACTTGAAGGACTGGTTGGCGAAAGGTCGGATTATCCGTGAAGCGTCCAGTGGTCTGGTTCGGCTGAAAGGAGGAGCTAGCTTGCCAGATGACGAAAGGTATTCGAAAGGATTAATCAAAGAGCGTTTTGAACGCTACTTCAATGATCACCCTTCCGAAAAATCATGGACTCTGGAGATTGCTCCTGAGTCTCCCTCTTTGTTTTCGACTTCCCTCCCCGGTAATCTGGCAGGTATAGAAGTCAGTAGACACACTCCGTATTCCATTCATGCTTATCAGGGTCCGGCCATGCTGGCGAAGTCTGCAGCTTATCTGACGGATTCCACAGTAACAGATGAAGAGAGAAACGAGTTGAAGGAAGTGTTGATGAAGATGGAAACAAGGCGTGCGGCCAAGGTCCAATTCGAACGAGACCCTCCCCCTCATACCTCTCAGCAACCTGATCCGGAACCAGCTCAGCCAATCCCTAACTCACCTCCGGCAGCAAAGCCTCCAAAGCCCATCATAGGAAAACTGCCAGAAACCTACGTTCCTCCTACAGAACGGACAGTAGGTGCACCCCCAAAGGACGACAGGAATTATCGATTCCGTGCACCTAGAGAGAGCGAAGCCGCAATCCAGCGCGCAATAGAAGCCGGCATGTCCACAATTGTCCCTATCAGACAGGATGATCTTCTGGCTATTGCACCCGATTACAGAAAGAAAGTGCGAGATAGAGGATTGCACTGGATGCGGCGCTGACAGAAGATATCAATCTCTCATACATGTTTAATCACAATGGGTACTTGAACAAGCCACGAACCTACAAAAATTCTGCCTCGGTTGATGCGTTCCAAGTATTCTTCAACGATATGGGAGACACGGAAGAAGGGGATGGGTTCTATGTAGCGAGAGACAGTCATAGTATCAGGGGTATAAATGCGATAATCGGAGAGCGTACAGTACACTGTATTGACGATGGAGGGTGCAGCATTGGCGCAATGTCAGACGTGTGTGCAAATGTACTAGGTATCACATTCGACCCGTCCAAAGTCATCCCCCTACAGAGCGCAAACGGTCAAACCAATTACAGTCTAGGTCTTGCCAAAGATGTACCATTCAAATTCTGTGGTCTTACGGCGTTCCTCCAAGTCCACATAGTGCCTTCACCAGCTTATGACGTTCTCCTAGGACGTCCTTTCCAAGTACTGTTTCGCGTCGTACTCCTCAACCTGGAGAGTTAGCAGAAAATGCCGAAGAAATTGAAGACTGGATTGATCGCGCAAACGGATTCATGCATGTAATCAACGAATCGTCTATACAGCCTCAATCCCTTAATAACCTCGCCTCATTGCCAATCTTTGGTGTGGAGTCCATCACCTCCTCACAAAACTCTGAGTCAAATTCTATCTCTTATGATACAATCCCGCGTTCAAAACGCGCCATTCTCTTAGATAACCGCCTCGATTTGGTCAGAAAATACCTCATCACACTTCAACGACCTCCGGGCTTCCCGGATGCGCAGTATACATCCTTCATACGGTACTGCTTGCAGTTTTTTGTGGACGAATCCAGTCGTTTGTGGCGTAGAGATTCAAATGGATGTCACCGCCTGGTCGTTCCTCAGCCGAGGAGAATCCCAATAATTCGTGAATCGCATGACAAAATGGGCCACAAAGGGGTCTGGGCTACGGCGGCAACCGTTCGAGAACGCTTCTGGTGGCCAAAGTTAGGATTGGATGTTAAATGGTGGGTCACAACCTGTCATTTGTGTCAACTGCGTTCCACACAAAAACTGCGCATACCACCAGTCGTTGCTGAGCCGCTAGGTCTGTTCGCCAAATGCTATATCGACGTTATGGAAATGCCGAAGTCAGGTGGATTCAAATACGTCGTTCATGCGCGCTGCTCCTCATCCTTGTATCCCGAATTTCGCAAACTTCGCCGTCAGACTGGGGAAACGATCGCAAATTTCATCTTCGAAGAGGTTCTCTGTCGATGGGGCACAATCCGCGATATAGTTACTGACAACGGTACGCCCATGCTCGCTGCTCTACAAGTACTCTCAAAGCGTTACGGCATTAAACACATTACAATATCTCCTTATAATTCGCAAGCTGCTGGTGTGATCGAACGAAAGCACTACGATGTGTGAGAAGCGATGATCATTTCGTTCGACTTTACACTAGTACTTCCATTCCAAATTTTTTCACTCTCAATTTTGTTTCGGTGTCAATTCGGTGGGGGTGTATAACATTGGTCTACAACAGATTCTAACACGGGGTACTCCATACGAAGGCGACCTCGTTCTAGTCGAGTCTAGGGCTATTCCGCTGACAGCACATAACTCCAACCTCCTCCAAACTTTCCCCATACGACTTCCATACCCACATGATGACTCGCCTTGCTGTTATACAGGTCCATCACCGCTTTACGAAACGTAAAGTCTAGGTCAAAGGGGCAATTCACAACATCGTCGGCTTCAATCTGGGGTTTAAGGATCCAGTGGTCATCCAAGAAAGACAGAGCTTTCCGGGTAGTGTCAAAGGTGAAAAACCTGTCCGACGTTATTTTCGGAGCTCTGGAAGAGGTGACTACTTACAAGGAGCCCCCCGTATACATCACAGTCCGATGTGTCCCTTCATGGTCAACTTCTCGGTAAATATACACTGCAGTGCTTCGCCCGAGTGCCAACGTTTTTACTACATCCCACGTCTGGCTGGCTACCTTCGCTACAAAACTGGGGGGGAGAAACCTCAAATCCGACAGCGACATAGAAAGCGTACTTCGGATTACCTCCGAAGTAATTGTTGGCATTTGCATGAAGTAACTACTCTCGCGACCAATGTGGTACCGGTGGTAGGCGACATAGGCAAAGCTAAAACGGAGTACAGCTTTATGCTCTTCTTCAGCACTGCCAAAAGCCCCGAGAAATTTTTCGTATGCTTCCTGGGCATTCAACAGAAGGATAGCGAGTTCATTAGTTGAGTACGAAGTATGACTGGACATGTTTTACGGACCAGGATGCAGTGGAGTCTCTCGGCTTTATACCCAAACTTTACCCCTACCTCCTTTCCGGTTTAATTTTTTTCTTTTCCTCCGTCTGTTCCTCTCCTTGCCTCATACACCCCTGTTTAACATCGGGCACTCTTCGACGAGGATGGTCCAACTGTTGGTTCAGTTACTTCGTCACCCCACACTTTCTTTTCAAGTACAGAGGGGATGTCGAGCCTCAAGCTCTTCTGCGCTTGAAACTCGCCAAGACTCTGTAATGATTTCCAGAGTCTCGAGTTCCGCAGGAGATTAGACCACAATATTGCATATTATTCTATTTGATTATACATGGGTCCGTTTAGCCTTCCTATCTATCCGGATACCTGAATATAGGGGTCTGAAGTAGTAGGATAAAACAAACTGTACCTACCTTTTGAAAGGGAGAAGTACCTTTTCCACCCTCTCAAGACCATCCTAACTGAAGCAGCCCGAACTGAACCTCCACTGACTCGCCCGCAAGGTACAGCATAAAACCTGACCAAGCATCACATCGAACCGGACGAATTTGACCCTCGACATCCCCGATGGCCTCACCATTCTTCTTCATCAAAAAGAAAGATGGTACCCTTAGACCAATACAAGACTATCGCAAACTGAATGAAATGACGATTAAAAATCGATATCCACTCCCTCTCATTCAGGAGCTTATTGATCAATTGAAGGGTGCTAAGATATTCACAAAGATGGACATTCGATGGGGATTCAACAATATACGGATTAAAGAAGGTGATGAGTGGAAAGCTGTCGCGACATAGGCGGAGGCGACGATGGGAAGCGATCGGAAGCACGGCACAAGCACAAACCTGAGTGTGAGTAACGCTCAGCACACAAAGGTCTAAAAGGATAAATGATCTCAGCGACTGTGATAGCACAAAGGGCCAATCACAAGGGTCAGATAAGGCAAACTAGTTCCCAAAGACCAAGTCAATATTGAGTGTAAACGGAGATACAAACACGAACCTAGTTCCCAAAGACCAAGAGGTCGAGATAGGGAACTGGTAGCTGTCTACTGTACTATATATACGAATCTGAAACAATAGGAACCAGAGTAAAGGGACAAGGGTAAAAGAACAAAGAACAAAGAACAAGAGCGCGAGAGTGGAATAGTGAAGAACGAATGAGGAACAAGGAAAGAACAATAAACTAATGACAGCGCGAGAGTGAGTGATCAGATGAACGATGAGTAATGAACGCGGTCATGTGGTTACTAGAGCATGTGAAACCAAAGAAAGAAAATGATATAGGTATTTAGTTGTCACGACATTACCCCCCTTCTACAGTCGATGTCCCAGCGACCAGCTCCGTTAGGTTTTCATACGCTTGCCAGGGCAACGAGTTGAAAATGGCTGCAGAGATTTTTCGCGGCGCGTTGGGGTGTGTCCGGTAAAAGTCCGTAATTGCTTCATCACTTGATCCCTTCACATTCTCCTCGTTTTCCCAACTGTCCTGCCCTTCATCGTAACCCTTCCATTGCACCAAAAATTGTAGTTTCTTCCATCGTCCATAGAACCTACTGTCCAAAATTTTGTCTACCTCGTAGAACTCTTCCCCTTCCACAATCTCCGGATCCGGTGGTGGCGGCCTAACTCCATTAACCTTGTTCCCCTTCCATGGTGATAGTCGGTTAACGTGGATGTTGTCATGGATCTTCATCCAGGTCGGTAGGTTAAGACGATATGTCAGAGGTCCGGTCTTTTCTGCTACTTCGAATGGACCGAGTCTCCGACTCCCAAGTTTATGATTCTTCTGGCAGATCTTTAGGTTCTGTAGCGATAACCATACTGGTTGTCCAACTGTGAATGTCTGAATCTCCCTTGTGTCTTCTCCCCTAATACGCTCCTTACTCATCCTAAGAGCTGCCTCTGCGTCCTCCCTAGCATGTTGTAGCAATGTCAACCGTTGATCGATTGTTGGGTACTTGTTCCAAACTTGGATCGGAATCGTGAATTCAGGGGTGTATCCATGGAGGGTTTCGAATGGAGAATGATCATGAGCGGAGTGAATCCGAGAGTTGATAACAAACTCAGCGGTAGGTAGTAGCTGATCCCAATCATCTTGTTGTCGGCTGATATACATGTGAATGTATCGTTCGATCTCCTGGCTTGCTCGTTCCATTTGACTGTTTGTTTCAGGATGGTATGCTGTTGTGAGTGCCAATTCAACCCCAAGTCATTTCAAGAGCTGTTGCATTACATCTGCCGCAAATTGGGGCCCCCTGTCAGAAATGAATCGTCGGGGAAGACCGTGAAGTCGGAATATTTCGCGGTAAAAGAAGTCGGCTACACCATCAGCGGTGATTTCTGTCGTGGTTGGGAAGCAGTGGATCATTTTAGTATAATGATCGACAAAGGTTATCACCGCGTTATGTCCATCCTGGGTCATGGGGAGCTCTCTGATGAGGTCTACGCCAATATCCTGCCACGGACCATCTGGAACAGGAAGAGGCTGGAGTGGGGAAGAGTGGTGTGGATTGAGTCGCTTCCGTTGACAAAGGTCACATCCTTCTACATATTTGTCCACAAATGATCGCATCCCTGGCCACCAGTATTGCCTGCTGACAAGTTCTAACGTACCGTGCATCCCTGGGTGTCCAGCTGTAGGTGAATCGTGACATTGTACCAGTACTGCCTTCTGGAGCTCCTGGTTAGGTGGTACGTATACTTTGTCCCGATAATACACCAAACCATTGTCCTCCTTCCACTCGTTCAATCCTCCTGTCAGCACTCGTGGTCCCTTCAGGCTCTTTAATCCATCCAGTACCTCTGCCTCCCGCTCGCTAACCTCCCGGATTCGTTCGAGTAAGGGATTGTGGAATAGTACCATATGAGAGGCGTTGATAAAATGCTGTGGTTGGAGTACCGTCTGTTCCTTGTTATCTTCCGCATCAATTACCTGGTGGTGGGGCATCCGTGAGAGGGCGTCGGCTTGTGTGTTTGATTTTCCTGGGCGGTGTTTGAGACGGAAGTCGAACCGGGAAAGCCAGAGGGCCCATCGTGCTTGTCGTCGGCTAAGATCCTGAGCTGTCCTCCAGAATTCTAGGTTTTGATGATCAGTGATGATTTCGAATGGTTCAGGCGATCCTTCCAGGTAGTGTCTCCAATCTTTGAGTGCTTCGATGATAGCCAGCATTTCCCTGTCATAGATTTCGTAGTTTCGTTCCGCTGGGTTCAGGGAGGCCGACCGGAATGCGACTGGGTGCCAGAGTCCATCGTCCTGTAATTGTAGTAATGTCCCCCTGAAGCGAATCCTGAGGCGTCTACTTCGATCCGGGTTGGCCTTCCTGGGTCCCATAGTACCAGAATCGGGGCTGAGGTAAAGGCATCCCTTAGGGTTTCGAATGCTTCCTGCTGTGCCGATCCCCATTGCCATTTGATGTCCTTCCACGTGAGGTCATTGAGTGGTCGGGCCTTCTTTGCAAACCCCTCGATGAACCGTCGGTAGAAGTTGGCAAACCCTAAGAAGCCTCGGAGGTCACGAAGTGAGGTGGGAACAGGCCAGTTCTTCACCGCTTCTATTTTTACTGGATCCATACGCACTTCACCTTCGCTGATGACAAGTCCTAGGTACTCGATGGATGACTGCTCAAACTCACACTTCTCCGGTCGTAAATAGAGATCATGCTGGGCCAACCGAGTAAGGACTTCGTGGACTATGGTTCTGTGTTCTTCCAGTGTTTCGGTGAAGATCAGGATGTCATCCAGGTAAACAGCTACCTTCCCCGAGGCAATTAGGTCAGCAAAAATCGAATTCATCAAGGCTTGGAATGTAGCGGGGGAGTTTGTTAAACCAAAGAACATGACCAAAGGTTCAAAGAGCCCTCGGTTAGTTGCAAATGCTCCCTTCCACTCATGTCCTTCCTTCACCTGTACATTGTTGTATCCCCAGCGAACATCGAACTTGGTAAATATCTTCGATTTTCGTAAGCGGCTGATGATGTCGGTAACCAGAGGAAGCGGATATCGGTTTTTGACCGTGTATTCATTCAATCATCGGTAATCCTGTACAAACCGGAGTTTCCCATCCTTCTTTTTGACAAAGAAGACTGGGGATGCTAGTGGGGATTTAGAGGGACGGATATACCCTTTTCGTAGGTTTTCATCTAAAAATTGGTCTAGTTCCTCCTGTTCGTTGGGTGACATTGGATAAATCTTGGTGCGCAGGGTTTCGGGTGCATCAGGCTTCAGATCAATAGCATGGTCCCAGGGCTTGTGCTCTGGTAGGCGTTCGGATTCCTTTTCTGAAAAGACTTTAGCATGTTTCTGATAAATAGTGGGTACCATTTCGTCGAAAGTCTTTTGCGGTTTATCCTTATGTGCTGCTTCGGCCAACTGTTGGGAATAAGTATAACCGGCGGCACACCAAAGTTCTTCTGATGTGTGACCAATTATTCCTGCACGTAGCAATGCTCTTCTCCTCTTCCGATTACCAACCAGTCGATATACGGGTGTACCTTCTCCATATTCGTGAATTTCCTCCGGTTCCTCGAGCTCGTTTATAAGCGGTGGTGGCAGAGGGACATGTTGTGGGTTAATCTCCAGGATTTCCTCTGTTGTTCCTCCGACATTACCTTCCTTCAATTCGGGGATCTCCTCAATAGTCATTGTCGATGGTTTAGCGGATAGTTGCGTTAGCCGTCCTTTCTTCCAGTCTATATCAGGGTTAACCTTCCGGAGCCAAGGGAGTCCGAGGATAATATCTTCGGAGCCTAGGTTGGTGACGAGATATTCGAGGAGTTGGGGTGGGTTTTTGTCCACTGTGGATAAGAGTCGTGCGGAGTGTGTGATTTTCCCGGCGTTATTGAGGGTCCCATCGATGTTGTAAAGAGTGATTGGGTGATGAAGGGGACGGGTGTGGATGTGGTGTTTATCCACAAAGCGTTGGTGAAGGAATAGGCCCATTGCTCCAGAGTCTATCATTGCTGCGTTGCTTGTACTCTTGAATCTGCCTTGTAGCTTAATCGGTACGCGAAAATGAGAAAGATCGCTAAATTGAGTAGAACCGATTGTACAGGAGGAGGTAGATGCATAAATAGATGTCAATTTAGAGTACAGCTGAGGGAACCAGGCAGCAGCCGAGTAAGGTTCCCACTTTAAAAATTCTGGCGCAGCTCTGAGATCTGGTTTGCCAACGCTTTCTGATTGTCCGTTAGTTGCTTCAGGATAGAGGAAAAGTCGGGGAGAGGAGCAGGTGTTGCGGCAATGGTGGAGGTAGAGGGTTCCGCGAAGGTTGAGGCTGCTACTGTTTGGTCTGTAGTGGGCCTAGGGAGACCCATGAATTTCCTTCGACAAACCGCTGCTATGTTTCCCGTGAGCCCGCAGTGGTTGCAAATGTCCCGTTCGTGGTGTCCATCAGCTTTTCGGTGACTCTTGGACCCGCATCCATAACACTTCCCGGTCATGAACCTCCAGTAGTCCTCCGCCGATCAACCTGGGCTCGTGGCATCGATGTCCATGGCGAATGGGTCTCGGGCCGGAGTGAATGGGGCAGGGTGGAAGGTGCTTGAATGTGGGGTATGGGGATGGCTTACCAGACTCTGTCCCTTCTCCCGAGCTCGTTCGATCTGTCTGATGTCAATCCGGATGGACTCCTTGATGAGATTATCCAGGGTGTCTGTATTTGCTGCCGAGTTGACGAGGCCATCTTTGATACGCGCTGCTAGGTGATGATAGAAGCGGTCTCGGAGATCCGGGTCCGAGTATCCAGTGCGGCTCGAGTACTGTTTGAAGGCAGCTGCATAGGCAGCAACAGTCGTCTTCCCCTGAAATAGGGTCTTCAGAGCGTCCTTCGCATCTATCACTGGGTTGACTGTTTCAAATTGTGCCTTGAAGGCCTCTCGAAACGACTGCCAAGTAGGGTAGATGAGATTCGTATCCGGGGTGTTGTTGGCCACTTGACTGATGTTTTCCGAGACTGGGGTAGCCCAGATAGCAGCATCTCCTTCGAGGAAAGAGATGGCCGATTTGATTCGTTCCCCTTCATTGGATCGTAAGGTGTGTACTCCATTTGCCCATAGCTCAAATGCGGCTATGAAGCGGCGGGCGTCGTCACTTCTCTTTCCATCATAGGGCTGGGGTTTAC
Source organism: Lentinula guzmanii (assembly GCA_027919855.1). NCBI lineage: Eukaryota > Fungi > Basidiomycota > Agaricomycetes > Agaricales > Omphalotaceae > Lentinula > Lentinula guzmanii. The sequence continues at coordinate 22,313 of JANVFO010000062.1, forward strand.
TGATCCCCTTGTTGGTGCTGGTGTTGTTCGCCATGCTAGCTACCACGGTTTGTAGCTCTGTTTGTTGACGGGCCAGCTGACCGATCAGATTCCCAAGTTCTTGGAGGGAGAAGTTGTGCGTCATTTTGGAAGTGGGATTAAGTGTAGTTTCGGGTTTGGGTTCTGATTCTGATTCTGATTCGAGTTCTGGTTCTGATTCTGATTTGGATGAAAGTGCCGCGATAGTAGTGGTTACTAATGCGGGAGAAGCACAGGAGCTAGGATTCGAAGATCGTCCTACTCTAAGAAAGGCTGCAGTAGGTTCAGGTACTACTGGAGTAACAGGTCGTGAGATACGGATGTGACGACCAGTTGAGTTGTAGTCTTGTTCAATTGGTAGTGAGTATCGATTGGGACAGGGATTTTCGTCACAAGGTTCCCAATGTAAGTTGTCTTCGTCTTCAGTTTCCCAGTGAACGTCAAAATGTTCTACAGTGTCGAATGCGTGGTAGTTTTCTGAACAGTCAGAGTTAACTCCGAAAGTCGGTGTGGTGGCAGTATCAGGTGGAGAATCGGCGGACTCCGATTTCCACTCCTCGTAAGATCAGTGGTAGAGCTGATGGTACGAGTAGAAGATCTCGACCTAATGTCGCGACGTAGGCGTAGGCGATGATGGGAAGCAATCAGAAGCACGGCACAAGCACAAACCTGAGTGTGAGTAACGCTCAGCACACAAAGGTCTAAAAGGATAAATGATCTCAGCGACTGTGATAGCACAAAGGGCCAATCACAAGGGTCAGATAAGGCAAACTAGTTCCCAAAGACCAAGTCAATATTGAGTGTAAACGAAGATACAAACACGAACCTAGTTCCCAAAGACCAAGAGGTCGAGATAGGGAACTGGTAGCTGTCTACTGTACTATATATACGAATCTGAAACAATAGGAACCAGAGTAAAGGGACAAGGGTAAAAGAACAAAGAACAAAGAACAAGAGCGCGAGAGTGGAATAGTGAAGAACGAATGAGGAACAAGGAAAGAACAATAAACTAATGACAGCGCGAGAGTGAGTGATCAGATGAACGATGAGTAACGAACGCGGTCATGTGGTTACTAGAGCATGTGAAACCAAAGAAAGAAAATGATATAGGTATTTAGTTGTCACGACAAAAGCTGCATTCAGGACCAATCGAGGATTATTTGAACCAACCGTTATGTTCTTTGGACTAACCAATTCCCCGGCGACATTCCAAGGATTCATGAATCATATCCTTCGAGATTTGATAAATGAAGGACACGTCATAGTCTACATGGATGATATACTCGTATTTACAAATGACTTGAAAAGTCATTGCATAATTGTAAATCGAGTCCTCGACATTCTGCGAGAACACAAACTTTTCCTCAAGCCTGAGAAGTGTTCTTTCGAGAAAAAATCCATCGAATACCTTGGAATAATCATTGAGAATGGAACGATTCGAATGGATCCAAAGAAAGTCAAAGCTGTATGAGAATGGTTAACCCCATTGAAGAAACACGATGTCCAACAGTTCCTTGGCTTCTGTAACTTCTTCAGGCGATTCATTCGAGGATTTAGCAAAGTTGCCAAGCCATTGACAAAACTTACTGGAAATGCAGTCTGGGAATGGACAGCGACCCAACAGTATGCATTCGACAAACTCAAGCGTCGAATCTGTGAAGAAGTAGTCCTCCTCATTCCCCGAAATCATGGAAAGTTTAGACTTGAAGCTGATTCATCTGACTTTGCAAATGGTGGTTGTCTCTCTCTGTCAATATCTTCTTGGAGCCGAAGAACAGATTGAAATCTTTACAGACCACGCAAACCTACAGTATTTCAAGAAACCCCAAAAGCTAAATCGACGACAAGCTCGATGGGTTCTTGAACTTGCAGAATATAATTTTAATCTAGTCCATTGACCAGGAAAGACAATGACAAAGGTTGACATCCTGTCAAGGATGACAGGTCTTCAGACGGGGGAAAAAGATAACGAGAACATTGTCCTTCTAAAGCCAGAATTTTTCATTCGTTCCCTTAATATCTCCTCACCAGAAGATGTATTCCTGTCGGAAATCCAAAAGAATCGAAACCATGTTGATCGACTTGTAAAGGATAACCTTGATGCCAAAAACCCTGAGTGGAAAGAAACCAAAGAGATTATTGAGTGGAAAGGACGAATCTATGTACCGAAGAACAGAGTACTTAGGTCCAAAATCCTTACTAAGTACCACGATTCACCACTTGCAGGACATCCTGGACAGTACAAAACAGCGGAACTTGTCACTCGTGATTACTGGTGGCCAGGAATTACTCGAGATGCTGGAAAATATGTGGAAGGTTGCGAGAAGTGTCAAGCGACAAAGTCTCATCGCACTCGACCCATTGGACATCTTCATCCTCACACCGTTCCAACTGAACCTTGGCAAGTAATTGGTACTGACATGATTGGAGAACTTCCTGAATCTGGCGGTTACAATGTGATTGCAATCTTCATCGACCACTTCACAAAGAGACTGAGACTTGTACCAACCCATACCACAGTCACTTCAGAAGGAATGGCGAAGATTTATCGAGATTCCATCTTCTCCACCCATGGACTTCCACGCAAGATAGTTCATGATCGAGGACCACAGTATCACTCGAGGTTCATGAAGGAACTCTATGGGCTGTTAGGCATTGAAGCGAACTTCACTACGGCATACCATCCACAGACAAACGGTCAATCGGAGCGAACAAACCAAGAGATCGAACAATATCTCCGTTTGTTCATTAATTACCAACAAAATAATTGGCACGAATGGTTACCCTTAGCAGAGTTCAACTACAATGACAAAGTTCATTCAGCGACAAAAGTTTCTCCCTTCTATGCAGATACAGGAAGACACCCGTATAAAGGCACGGCAACTCAAATGACTTCGGACAACCCCTCAGTACAAGCTTTCATAGATGGAATGAAGAAGATATGAAAGGAAGTAGGATCAGCTTTAGAGAAAGCAAAGGTAGAGATGAAGAGGCAGTATGACGGAAAGAGGAAGAAGGGTATAGAATACAAGGTTGGTGACAAGGTGTGGCTAGAAGGAACCAACCTGTCGGTAGATCACCCAATGAAGAAATTAGGTGACAAGAGGTATGGACCGTTTATGATCCAGCAGAAGATAGGTGCCAGTTCCTATAAACTGGAAATCCCACGTACATGGAAACATGTACACAATGTTTTCAACGAAGTTCTTCTCACTCCGTATAAAGAACCTAGCTTTCCTACACAACCCCGAAACACACGCCCGCCTCCTGTTGTTGTAGGAGGAGAAGAAGAATTTGAAGCAGAAGAAATCCTTGACTCGAAGAAAGTAGGAAGAGGAATCAAATATAAAGTCCAATGGAAGGGATATGGTTCACATGAGCAGACATGGGAACCACGGTCAAATCTTACGAATGTTGACCAATTGCTCAAGGAATTCCATGAAAAGAATCCGACAAAACCAAAACCCGCAATATTTCGTCGAATTGAAATCCTTATTTCTTGATTCCCTACAGAATTGTTTCGACCCCTTCCTCTTGCCGACACAGAACCCAATCCCGCTTCACTACCCTCCGAAAACTTTCTTTTACAACAAGCACATCGTGGAACTCGTGCCCTAAGGAGAGGGTGATGTTACGAACTGACTCTTTTTCAATTTCTTTTTGTCTATCTTATTTACTTTTATCTTTTCCTTTTCTTTATTTACATACATGTGACAACCTTGACATTCTCGCAATGTCAACGCATTTCTCTCATGCCTGTCAGACTGTTGACAGACTGTCATTCCCGCGCTGTCAACACAACTCTCTCATGTCTGTCAAACTATTGACAGATTGACAGTGTGAGAATTCTCTCATGTCTGTCAACCTTTGACAGATCATTGTATAGCCTCACAGATATGACGTGAGATAGTTCCCATGGATTCATTTCAGAATATGTATATAAGATAGGGCATTTCTTAGAGTAGTCTCTATCTCTGATCTCGTCTATTCTCCTCTGTAGCTAGACAAGTATCTGAGAGCATACTCCTCCCGTATTATCCATTATCCTTTGATCTATTCTCTCTGTGTGACGCCTGGATTAGTATAAAAGCTATCGAGTCGCTGACAGATTGGAGGATCCTTTCTTGGCCGAAGAATTTCCGCTATTGCTATTACCTCCACTGCTTTTTGCGGAATCTCTTTTCTTTTCCATTTCCCTTTGCCAATAACGATTGTCGATCTCCAGAACGATCTCTCGATATTCTTCGAGAGTCTTTGGTTTTCGCACCCGAGCCATTTCATCCTTAAGGCGTGGTGCGACGCCCTTCTCATACGCCCATCGGAGCGCATTCTCGTCCCATCCAGTGAGCGAAGTGAGGCTGTTGAAGGTGTTGTTGTATTTTCGGATGGTGTCCGAATCCTTCATCACTATGTTACCTATTTTACCTTCTGCTTCACTCTGCATGTCATATACCCCAAACTGTTTCTGCAACTCTCGGATGAGCGCGGAAAACGAATAGGTCCATTCAGGCATATTAAGTAAGTCCGGATCCAGAATATCTGGTTTGAACCACTGCCTGGCTGTACCTGACAGGTAAGAAAGGGTGTAATTAATCTTCTTCGTCTCAGTGAAATACTTTGGTCGATCGTTGAAGACTAAGGCGAGTGAAACAAGAAAGCTTCGGAGCTTCCTCGGATCTGATCCGTCAAATACTTCTGCCTCCTTAGGTTTAGTCTTGTTACCAGCGTCATCCGCGGATTTCATCCCGGATAACACTGTTCCTAAGTTGTTGATGTTAGAAAAGTTAGACATAATATTCATGAATTGACTGGAATCGGGTATGGGAAATTCGTCATCTCCATTATTCCCTGAATTACCTGGTCCACCAGGTCCACCGGGTCCTCCAGGTCCACCAGGGCCGTCGGGTCCCTTGGGTCCTCCACCTGGTCCCTGTGGTGCAGGATTTTCTGGGTGATGTTCATCGTCTGGAACATCAGGTTCCTCGTCCTGAGCTTGTTCAGTTGATTCTGGACCTTGAGTAGGATTGTTTTGGGAATGTGAAAGATTTTCGAATAGTGGGGAGATAGCTCTTCCTTTTCCTTTAGCAGCTTGAGTAGCTGTGGTTGGGGAAGGCAAGGATGGTTGGGGAGATGTCCTTCGGATCCGTCATCCACCATGAGGTGTCCAAACCTCTACTGGTAATCCGTCTTTGGTGTAAAGAGTTTCTACAGCTAAATCTGGTGAAGTAATTTCTCCAATAGCTGATAGAGTAGCAGTGGCAGCCGATGGAGCCAAAGGTCCAAAAGCAGCACTACGACGACGACTAGTACCAATGGCAGAGATGGATTCTGAGAACGGTAGGAATGATGATGCAGTCATTGCGAAAGGATTGGCCTCTTGTTCATCACGAACAGATGTATCAGAGACATTGGTGTTTGAGCATGCGCGAGCATGAGTACGATAGGCCATAATAAAATGAGTTTAAGCACGACAATAACGAGTAGAAGTTTAAATATACTGTTAGAGTTATGCTGAATACAGCCGAGTGGACCGTCCGATGGATGCGGGACGGTGCGAGAGTAATGGGACGCTGATACCACTATTAGTAGTATCCTCGTTAAAGTCGCTTGTCCCAGGTAGAAGCAGTCGGATGGAGCGAGGGATCCGATCCAAAGTGAAGCAAGTGTAATGTCACAACTGAGTATAGACTGTATAAGTCAACTGAAGTCGATATTTAAACTGAAGTAAAGCTAAGCTACACTACGGCTTAAATACTAGTCTTGTAGCTAACCAGAGTAATAAGTAAATAACACATGTATAGTATGCTGACTGATGAGCATATGATCTCGGTAAGAGTAATAATGTCGAATGAAGGAATGTGTGGATGTCAACTACAAGTATTGTAATAAAGAATGTGCGATGAAGGATGAACATATAACAGATTCGTCGGACACGATGGATGCGATTAGTGTATATATGTATAAAAGAAATCAACTGTCCTGCATGAATATAACAGTTGTTTCTCGTACAGAGTATACCGGACAAATTCCTTGGATGCATGTGGAAGTCAAACCAATCTCAGGGGAACGAAAAGGATATCTTGGCAGAGTATACAATGTCAAGTCTGAATGGAAGAATACCAAGAGCGGCCTCCTTGTCTTAATCCGATTCCAAACTCCCTCCTTGGTTGGCAATCTTGATGAATGGTATGATTACGATCATCTTTGACAGGCAGATAATGGCGGATTCATTCATGAGTCCACCTTCACGAAGAAGATCAGCTCATATTTCAACTTCAGCAAGGGTTACATCCCTCGGCATCGAGAAGATGAGCTCCCAGTGACAAATCTTTCCACTGACCCAACAAATGCAGATTCGAACACCGAAGAGTCACTGCACAGCTATTGACTACAGTGTTCCGGCATGGGATCCCAGCTCTCGTACACCTAATCCATATGCTTTGTCTTCCTTTTTGATGTTATATACCTAGCTCAGTTGTGTAGATAACAATTGATATATTGTGTATGTACCTGTTATATACCTAGCTAGGGGTACATGAGTGAGCGGGACATTTGTAAGTGTTAGCGGCTCACCTCAGTTGTGTAGATAACAACTGAGGGAGCCGTCGCCACCGTCTCTTGCTGTGTAGGTATGGTACTGTATAATATTTGTAATACACAGTGGGAGTATATCTCTCGGTGTGCTTATTCATGCGCATCCGTAACGGGCAATGTCCAAGCTGGTCCGCGCTACCAGATGTGGACGTGCATATCGTTCCTAACACCCCCCCTGATTCGTGCGATCCATTTTTAGCCACTGTACCATCCTGTCGTGTAGTTGGCTGGGTAATGGTTTCGTGAATACATCCTCGACGTTCGTTTTCGATCTGATCTCCACCACTGCAATCTCGCCATTGGCAACCTGTTCCCGAATATGGTGGTTCCTGATGTCTATATGTTTGATGAGCACATGTCATTTGGATGTCTCCGTGAGTGAAATTGAGCCAAAGTTGTCCCTGCGAATCCTGGTTGGTTCATTAAGTGGAAGATCGATCTCCGAGAGGAATGACCGCAACCATATTGCTTGCTGTGATGCACGGGACAGTGCAATATACTCTGCCTCTGTTGAGGACAGTGCAACGGTGGGTTGGCGCTTGGAGCTCCACGACACGGGCGCTCCGGCCATGAAGAAGACGTATCCAGAGGTTGATCTCTGTTATGATCATGCACGGTCGTAGGAGATAAGTGTGGATCGCGGACTATAAGTCCGCGGGGTAAAAGACCGAACACCGAGATAAATCCCGGTGAGGGTAGAGTGGACCTACGGAGAGGTAGTCGGACGTTGACGCTACTATTAATAGCGTCCCCGACACGCCGCTGTCCGAAAGCGAGGTTGAGGGTAATTCCGATCGCAGGAGAAACTCACGCAATCATACTTAAGGTGAGGATGAGAATAACTCTATTTGAGATACACTGTATGAGTGCGCTATCAAAGTCGATATTTAAACTAGGGACCAACTATTCTACTCTCGTAGCTTTATACAGTACTCGCTACCTAAGGGTCGCTAAGCGATAGTATCCTAGAATAGTATGGTTGAACATGAGGAGAATAAAAGGGGAAAGTATAAAGGAAATGATATAAGAGGATATATGAGAAATCGGCTAAGTGTGAGGGGTATAAGAACCAAGTGTAAAAGGATCGCGGAGGTAAGCTCCGCGACTGAAGAAAATATAGAAGTCAAATACCGGGGAATGATCGTCGGGCCCGCGGGAGTTGAACTTGGCATGGTCGTAACAGTGCCCCCCCGTTAGGATCGAGCCCTCGAGATCCTGAGTAATAGTATGACTAAAAATAGATGTGAATGATTAGAAGCAACGGGGATCAAAGTTTAAAAATTGTGATGTGATGTGAAAAACGAAGAAGAACGAAAATTGTAAGTTGAAACGGCCCTTAAGTTGCGAAGCATATAAAGACAGGGCTGTTGCAAAAATTTTGACAAGTACCCTCCCATCTTAACCATCATGTCCACCACCGCTAACGACAACGAGACTATCCAGCAACGGCGCGAACGAATCCTGCAGGCTCAGGCCGCACGACAACGAGCCCGGGAGGAGGAGATTGCACGACAGGAGGCTGAGTTCGCGGCGGAGATGGAAAGGATAGAGGCGGAGGAAAAAGCGGCACGAGAGGCAGAGGAAAAAAGAATCGCCGAAGAAAAACGGATAGAAGAAGAGAAACAACGAGAAGAGGAGAGGAAAATAGCAGAAGAAAGGAGGATAGCTGAGGAAAAGGATAAGCAAGATAAGATTCGACTCGCGGAGGTGCAGCGAAGGGAAACGGCGCGGTTAGAAGAGGAGGCCGCAGCAGAAGCAGAGGAAGAGCAAATGTGAGCCGTCGCTTTAGCGAAACTAGTAGAAGAGAATAAGAAGGAAAAAGCAAAAGCCGCGAAGGAATTGGAGAAACGTCAGAAAACGATCTCGAAACCAACCCGTCCCGATGTCGAAGTTTCAGTCCCGACAACCAGCCCGCGGCGTAAGGCATTTAAATCTAAGGCCATAATTTCCGACGAATCGGATGATGAGATGATAGAGCAGCCGCGGGAGGTGATTCCCAGAGGTACCAAACGAAAGAGAACGATCAAAATGATCATGAAGGTGAGTGATAATTCGTTTGGGATGATCGTTACTAACTCCTTCATAATGGTAGGGTATGAGTTCTTCCGAACCTGATGGTGATAAGGAACCTGTTCCGGAGCAGGTAACACAACCCCCTTCCCAGAAATCGCAACCCCGTTCCGCCTGTTCCCGCTGCATTATGATCGGGCGTCCCTCCGAATGTCGACCCCAGTCCACGGGACGACAAGCTCAGGCGTGTGTGGTATGTCACCAACAGCGCCAGCGATGCAGCTGGTCTGGGGATAACGCCGCTCGTCGGTCGCGGGGTAAACGGGTCAAAGTGGATGAGGATGTTTATGAGGGACCCGCCGCGAGAGTAGGTGAACGGAGACGGAACGAAGGAACGGAGTTGGCGGAGCAGTTGTCGAAGATCGCGGAGCAAAACCAGGACTTGGTCAAGCTCCTCCGACAATCGCTAGTTGTTCAGGAACGAATGTTAGGAGTGATGGTTAGGGCCGAGAGAAGGGTAATGGAGGCAATGGAAGACAATGATAAAGGTGAAGGCGAAGATGAAGATGAAGATGAAGATGAAGATGGTGAAGGGGAAGAGGATGAAGAGGAAGAAGAGAAGAATGACGAAAAGAGGAGAAACGAGATTCATGAGGGGAAAAAGCGCGCGGAGTAAACTCCGCGAAGGACTACATTAGCTACTCTACTCAATTGCTTTTTGATTTTTTGTATAGTTTTGTTTTGTGTTGTTGTTTTTGTTGATAATGATGATGGTTTTGTTTTTTGTTGAGTTTCATACGTAAGGGAGATGGGGGATTGAGGATCGCGGGAATTTTCGGGAGAAAGAGGAAAGTTTAGTATAAGTAAATGATCATCGCGACGATAATTGCCGCGGGGAAGAATGGATTTTAGAGGAGATCATGATTAATAAGTAAATGAGGTGAGAGACGTGATAGAAATGAGGAGGAATTGATGTATACGTAAGGGAAATAAGTAAGGATCATAATGGACCAGGTTTGTGAGGATAACAAAGGTGGAAAGCCGGGACAAGTTCGTCCGCGTGAATTTCGTTCGCGGTGACCCAGGAGAATTCTTCGTCCGTACCTTCGTATCCTGCCCAACGAATGTAATATTGTAGTGGGCATTTCTTGTATCGTCGATCCAATTTCGAGTCCAATACTTCCGCGATGTTATATTCTTCCTCGCCGTCGACTTCAACAGGAGGCGGCGGAGGTTGAATACGATCGGGAATGATGTTTGGTGTGTATGGCTCTAGTTGGGATACATGGAAGACGGGGTGGATACGATTAAGGTAGGACGGAAGTTGAAGTTTGTAGGAAAGAGTACCGACTTGCTCGAGTATGGTGAAAGGTCCGAGGTACTTTTCGGCGAATTTTTCGGTGGGTCGCGTTGTCCGGATGTGCTTTGCCAGCACATAAACCTGTGAATTAATAGGGAAATTAGGGTGAGTAATTCGTTTTCTGTCCGCTTGCTCTTTGTATCGAGCTTGCGCGTTAGTAATTTCGTCTCGGAGGAAAGAATGAAGCTCATCGAGGTTTACCGCGAAATCCATTGCTCGGTCAGAACGAATGTCAATTTCGGGTCTTACCATGATGTTAGGATGATAGCCTTTGTTCGCGAAGAATGGAGTTAAACCGGTAGAGGCATTAGGAGCGTTGTTGTAAGCGAACTCCGCGATTGGTAGGAGTTTCGCCCAATCGTCCTGTTGGTATGCACAGTAAATCCGGATGTACTGTTCCAGAGTTTGGTTGACTCGTTCGGTTTGTCCATCGGCTTCTGGGTGATATCCTGAGGTGAAGTGAAGTTTCATAGAAAGAGCTTCGCCGAGAGCGCGGAAGAAAGCAGACACGAATTCCGAGCCGCGATCGGAAGTAACGTGGTTCGGAACTCCATGCTTGGAGAAAACGTGATGAACGAATAACTCCGCTAATCCTTCGGAGGTGATTTTGTTGTTAGTCGGAATAAAGATGCCTTGTTTAGAGGCTCGATCGACGACGACGAGGATTGCTGTATGTCCGTCGGAGGAGGGGAGTTGTTCGATGAAGTCCATCGAGATTGAATCCCATGGTTGGGCGGGAACCGGAAGAGGTTTGAGGAGACCGTAAGGTCGGTGTCGACGGGGTTTGTTTCGTCCGCAAACTGTACATGAGCTGACATAGTCGCGAACGAATTCCCGAATCTTCGGCCAGGTATAAAGGCGTCGGATTGATTCGAGGGTCCGGTTCTGTCCAAAATGACCTGAAAGGGGGTGATCATGAAAATATTGTAGAATTTTAAGGCGAAGATTAGCATGGTTAGGAACATAAATGTGATTGTCAAGTTTTAGCAGTCCATCATCACCTACTGTCCAACGAGTGTTTGAATCGTCTTTTGCTAGGGCTAAGCCCGCGATTGCTTCCGGATCCTGTTCAATAGAATCGCGGATGGTGGAATGGAGCGACTGCAAGTCCATTACGATCGCAGCGCGAAGCGCGGGGCCTTCTAGAAAAGTTGCTCGAAGTGAGGTAGTTAGTTGTTCATTGGTAAAGATAGGTCTGAAATTCTGCGGGTTAACTTGCGCGTAGCCGGTATCCCCCTCTTTAGGATAGACGTCCCAGCGTCTAGTAAGGGCATCGGGTTTTGCACCCAACTTACCCGGACGGAAGCGGATCACCATATTGAACTGGTGGAGGAATTCTGACCAACGGACCTGTCGCCGCGTGAGGATCTTGGTGGTCGAGAAGTATTCGAGATTCTTGTGGTCAGTGACCACATCAATCGCGTCGCCCGATCCTTCGAGATAGTGACGCCAAGCTTTGAAGGCCTCAAAAATAGCGAGGAGCTCTTTGTCGTGCGTGTCGTAGTTAAGCTCTGCAGCTTGAAAGGTTCGGGAAAGGAAAGCGATTGGATGAATCTCTCCGTCCGGTAGGAGGATCGAGAGGATCGCGGCTAGCGCGTAGTCCGACGCGTCAGTTTCGACGATAAGGGGTAGGTTAGGTTGCCAGTGTGCGAGGATAGGAGCATGAACGAAGCTGTCCTTGAGTTTGTTGAAAGCTTCTTGGCACTCCTTGGACCATAACCATGATACGTCCTTTCGCGTGAGCCGCGTCATCGGGAGTACGTGTAACGGGTCCATCACCTATGCCCCTATGTCCAATTATCTTATTTTCGTTATCACATTCCTTATCTTATCTTACCATATTATCTTACCATATCACATTCTCACGATGAACTGTATAGTTCATCGTTTATATACAACGGACTTACTCTAGCAAGGTAGACTAGTTTTTACCTGTAACCTTACATATCGAGTTAATATAGACTCGTCGTGTTCATACAGCGTGAACTAAGTCTTTAAGCAAAACGCTATCTGAAGCTCAAACGCTCCATATACAAACCATCTCACGGACGGTTACAGTTTTTTGAACATCGAGCAAATTAATACTCAATATTCAATTGTTCTAAGCGATGCCGCCCAAGAACATTAAACGAAAAATGGGATCCGTGATTGAACCCCAAAAGGTTGATCAGGACCCAATACTGGGTACAACCAGTAACATCGACTCGGGCGATCACCCATCACCGAGTACAATGAGTATATCGGAACAATCAATTCGAGATAACGAGGTCAGCGGATCAGCTGACATCGAAAAGGTGGTTGTAGTACAACCACCACCACGACCTCGTTCCCCAACGGAACCAGGTCAGGTTCGAGAGAACCCATTCGAAGAGAATGAGTCCTCTCCGAGCTCTAATGGAATTACTGTTCGTAGTTCCCCAATGGCTAATTATGCTGCCCGAAAGCAGGATAAGTCCACAGCTGTGGAAGCGAGATCAACCGTCGTTCGCAACAATAACGACGAAGAAGGTAACCCTCCTCGTGAAGGAGGGATGTTACTACCACTACACTTGACCATTAAAAGAACGGTCAAAACGCCTGACAGGCGTACACAAGCGTTAATTCGCTTGATTGAGTCCCAAGAAAATGAGGCGCAAGAGATACTAGATCGTTCTCTTAAGGAGGTACGATCTCAACAGATCGACTACCTCAATAAGAGGTTTCAGGCTATCCGAGAGTGGGTCGAAGACAACCCTCAGGCAGACGAGCCATCAGAGGTGCTAGTCACCCCTGATAAGCTGAATGAACGAAAGGAGGAACTCGCCATAGCGGAGGACAAAGTATACCCACCTGACAGCAATGAAGAAGATGCGCTAGGAGAGCATACTAGCGACAACGTTGGCCTCCTCTACAACGAAGGCCTAAACATCAACGCGAGTGCTAAACCGAGCACTCGCCACGTCTATCCTAATGGGAAGACGTTTGATGAAATGCTGAACGATCCCAGATTCGTCAACATTCCGGGGAGCACCAGGAACATTGGTGATAAGCTGGAATGGGCCGACCGAGTAGTCGGCCAAATGATGAGAGCCCACTCGATGAGAGATGGGCAAAGTTCGAGCGTATGGCACGAACAAGGTATCTCGTTTGATGATGAAGGTAACCCTCATCATCGAGAAACATATACAAATAAGGAGGAGGTACGGCAACATTCCAGACAACTGGAAGAAGGGAACCACAACGTTCCACATCCCCGTACAACACAAGGGATACCGGTAACTGCGGGACACCACTACCCTAGTGACAGCAGTAGCAGCGGTTCGTCGAGTGACTCATTCGATGGATACCGTCCCTCTAATGAAGGACGGAGGAGCCGTACACCATGGCTAGCATCAGAATCCAGTGAATCTGATGACCAACTCACGGAAGACAGGGGAGCACGCTACTACTCGTCGCCCTCTCATAAACGCAAGGATAAAAAGCGAAAACGCAAAGCGCAACAAGCCCGCGCACTGCTAGATGCACTAGCTAATAAAGGCCACGATGAGTACAATCGTCGCCTTCAATCCCATCTCATTACTGGGATACGACGACAACTCGAGGTCGTCCTCCCAGCCCTAGATGGTATCAAGAACGTGAAGATCAAGCAACCCGACACTTGGTCGGGGGAAGGGAATATCGACACGTTCGAAACCTGGGTTAATTCAGTACTCAATTGGATGGTGGTAAACCGTATCACGGGCCCAAAAGGAAATGATATGCAAGTCCTGTGCCTTGAGGGCATGCTCGAAGGTGGTGCCAAACAGTGGTATCACGACCACGTCACTGGTCCTCACCGTGCGCGCGACTATTGGCGCACTGAAGAGGTCCTGATAGGACTCTTCAAACGTTTCACACAAAGTGAAGTGTACTCTTACGCGGAAACGTGTTGGCGGAATACCAAGTATGACGCCAAGCTAGGAGTACGAGAGTACTTTGCGAAACTCAATCGTTTCGCACTGCGATTATTACATTCGCCTAGTCGAGATGCATTCCGTACTCGACTGATTGAGGGATTACCGTTGCACCTCATCAATTACCTCAGAGATGAACATGTTATCCCTGAGGTAGCCTCCGTTAAGGCAATCGTCAATTGCATTCGACGAAAGGAAGAATCTGATACCATGGCAGCAAATACGAAATTGTTGCATGGACAAACCACCAGCACTAGGACTACCACTGTAGATAAACCGGTAGATTCGAATAAGTCGAATTCGCAAAGATTTCGACTGGTCAAAGTATCACAACAGACCAGTCGCCCGACGACAACGTGGAATAAACCCAATGCGGTCAACAGTGGATACTCTCCTAGACATGCTGCGATGTCAACACCCAACGATGCCTCTAAGGCAGGGAATAAAGGAGATAACGTTCGACTTAAAGAACGTAAAACCACTCCCAAACTGTGTTGGGGATGTGGACAAGTGGGTCATTTCCATAATGACCCCACGTGCGAACGATACGGTAAAGAACGGTTGTTCGCTATAGGTGTTGAAGCATCCAATGAGGAGGCTACTGAGCCTGCTGAACCCGAAGAAACACAGGCCCTAGAAGTTACAACGGATGACGCTCCGATTGACAACAATACGGAGCTGATCCCTGATTCAGACGGGGATACGTACTCGAACAGTACGAGGACTACTTGGGAGCGATGTATCAAGTTGAGGAGGATGAGAGTTATCCAAACGCCAACCAGTGTATGTCTGGCATGTATGATCTTAGAGATCAAGTGCTTAGTCGCCAACAGACGCGAATCGTGTCCATTGAGGGACACAATGTCATCCAGGAGGATCCGGATGAATTGGAGGACAACGAAGAGACTCCATTGGCCGAGGCTGTCGATATTTCCGCAGGCAGACTGCTGGCGATAGGTAGCCATCAGGAACTTCAAGCCGAAGTGACTGAAATCGCTCTACGACGTTCGTCGACGAAAATTGACCGCCCTATCAGAGGTGGTCCCGAGGAACGCCGTATGATGTCCTGTCTGTTACGGATAGGCGACAATACGGCGTTTGTGATGTTTGATTCGGGGAGCTCGTTAGAAGCTCTTACACCTATGTTCACCCAAGTGACGAAACACAAAGTGTACGAATTAAAACATCAGCATAGCCTCCAGCTGGGGACTGTAGGCAGTCGTGCCAAGTTCAATTATGGCACGTACGCCGAAGTAATGGTTGGTGAAACCAAATATCCCACTTACTGGGACATAGTCAACCTCGATAGGTACGACGCGGTTATCGGGACGTACTGGATGAGGAAACACAAGGTCGTTCTCGACTTCAAGAACGATATAATCAATGTCAACGGGCACAAAATTAGTGCTATGACTTCCGCTGAAGATGCGGCGGAATTCCAACGCAGAATGGCCATGAGACACGCCGAACGCAATGACAAGGTGAAAAGGACGGACAACCCCTCTCCAACGAAGTCAACGATGTGACTCAGAGCCCTCAGAGAGGAAAATGAGAAGGCTGAGAGAGTAAGACCTTCAATGACCACTACTATAGTCGACGAAATAGTGGATCCCTCTGACATTAAAGAGGAATTAGCACGCATTAAGCGAGCACTACCACCTGATTCTCCAGTGGTAATTCGTCTGGCTGACCCAGACGACGACGTTGATATCCAACCAGAATTCCTGGAAGACTGTGTAGAGTACATCCAGGAATTTTCGAGACGATTTGATCATCGAAGGGGGAGGGTACACCCAAGCCCAATATTGCAATGCAAGAACTGGAATCACTTAACGGTGATCATACCTCCTCATCACAGGAGGAGTATGAAGTAACAGAGGAAGCTCAGAAGCTGAACCCAGCGGATAGACTATGTGTTATACATAGTCACCGAAGAAGAAGTCAGATATCGACTTCTAAGAACCGAAAGGGTCTTCGAAAGAAAAGTCAATCTGGAGCACTATCCAGACGACGACGCCAATTTCGAGCTAGAGAGGCCGAATTGACGTACATCCCATTCGAGGAACTCGAACGGGAACATGATCAGGAAGCCATGAAGGCCATGACTGATAAAACTCCACAATATTCGGAGAAGGACATTCCGAAACTTCGCGCCGAATGGATCGAGCGTAATAAGGACATGCTACAAGGGGTCCCTGAAACATTGCCCCCACTCAGGGAAATCAATCATAAGATACCACTTATAGATGAACATAAGAGGTATAGCTACTACATGCCTAGATGTCCTGATAGTCTGAAAGTAGACTTATCTGAAAAGCTCGAGAGATACAATCGAGCTCAGTGGTGGATACACGCTACCACCCCGCAAGCAGCCCCTATGCTATGCATTCCCAAGAAGAATGGGAAACTACGCACCATTGTCGACTATCGACAGAGGAACGATAACACGGTCAAGGATGTCACTCCTTTCCCTGACCAAGACCATATTCGGTCAGATGTGGCACGACATAAGTATCGATCAAAAATCGATATGTCGGATGCGTACGAACAAATACGCAATGAGGTGGCAGATGTACCAAAGACGGCATTCGCCACCATATTTGGCACATACGTGAGCCAAGTCATGATGCAGGGAGACTGTAATGCCCCTGCCACATTTCAACGTATCATGACCCGTACATTCCAAGACATGATAGGACGGTGTGTACACGTATATCTAGATGATATCTTCATCTTCAGTGATTCTATTGAGGATCATGAGAAACATTTAGAACAAGTGTTTCAACGACTGCGCAAGCAGAAATTCTACTTAAAAGCAGAAAAGTGTGAGCTATATGCATTGATCCTTGACTGCTTGGGTCATCGAATCGATGATCAGGGAATCCACGCTGATATGGATAAAATGGCGAAAATCCGTGAATGGAGGACGCCACGAAACTTCAATGACGTTCAGAAGTTTTTAGGACTGGTGCAGTACCTGGCCAGTTTCATGCCCATGGTTGCGATATACACCAGCCCTTTATCGCTGATGTGTAGGAATAATGTCCCATTTATATGGTTACCGTTCCACGCGTCGTGTTTCCAACACATAAAACGAATGGCTACTTCTGACAAGATGCCAGTACTGAAACCAATCGACCCACGCACAGGAGTACCGATATGGGTCATTTGTGACGCCTCCATCAGTGGCATAGGCGCATACTACGGACAAGGACCCACATGGCAGGAATGTAGGCCAGCAGGATTTATGTCCAAGAAGTTCACTGCGGCCCAGATGAACTACAGAGTATTCGAGCAGGAAACCCTCGCTATACTAGAAGCACTGCTTAAATGGTCGGACAAACTGATGGGATACCGCATCCACATAGTGACCGACCACGAAGCGTTGACATTCTTTAAGACTCAACGCCACTTGAGTAGTAGACAAACGCGATGGATGGAATATTTGTCGCGTTATGACTTTGATATACGATACATCAAAGGCTCCACCAATAAAATCGCGGATGCACTATCACGATACTATGAGTCAGATCTCCCAGGCGAGACTCATTCAGCACACGAGTATGTGAACGCCGATGTGCAACTAGATCGGGAGATGGACGACCTCCCGGCGCAGAGGGTAGACGAAGTTAAAGAAAGCCGTCTAGCTGCATTGAGAGAACCAGACGAACCACGGGATATTGAAGCGCTGGAGCTCAATAAACATGCAGAACTTCCTCGTGAGGAAATAGTGGACGGTGATGGGGATTACAATCCCACCGTCCTTGAGTCTCGGTTGAAAGGCGAAGCCCCTAAACCGAGTCAATTGGTACAGTCCCAATTTGATTCGGAGATTCGAGCGCTGTCGAAGCTCGACCCTATGCTCAGGAAAGTACTGGAGCACCCTGACGATCATAAGGGATTCCAAGTGATCGACGGTATTGTCTACGCATCCAACCGAATTGGCGAAGAGGTGGTATGCATCCCCGAGGGATTAAGCGGATCGGGGAAGACTCTTCGAGGTATGGTGCTCGAACAAGCCCACGAAGTGGTGGGACACTTCGGAGAACAACGCACATCCGACTACGTTAGGAGATGGTATTGGTGGCCCCGTATTCACGGGGACACAGAAGCTTTCTGCAAATCATGTGTAATGTGCCAGAAATCCAAGCGGCCCAATTTACGGCCTGCTGGTAAGCTTCACAGCTTACCCATACCCAAACGACCTTGGGAATCCATTGGGATGGATTTTATAGGACCGTTCCCCGAGATCAAGGGATATAACTACCTATGGGTAGTGATTTGCAGGATGACTTCGAGGACCCACCTCATACCCATCCATACCTCGACCACGGCGGTTGTTTTGGCCGAATCATTTCTCAAGGAAGTGGTTCGGCTACACGGACTCCCTAAGTCCATCGTCTCTGACAGGGACCCAAAATTTATCTCGCGATGGTGGCGAGAGGTACATAGACTATTGGGCACGCAATTATTGATGTCTACGGCTTACCACCCGCAAACGGATGGCGTAACAGAGCGTGCAAACCGCTCCGTAGCCCAAGTATTAAGGACTTGGGTTCGACCCGACCAACGAGATTGGGTGCAGAAGATTCCTATGACAGAATTCGCTCTCAACGCGAGCATCAATGAGTCTTCTGGATTCGCGCCATTCGAATTGGATGGAGGGTATATGCCTTCCATGATTCGCGAACTGCCTGCTGAAATCGCGGTAGCGCCAGGTGTGCGTCATTTCGCTGAACAAGCACTCCTCCACCTGGCGGAGGCACACGATGCGATAATAGGGTCTAGAGTATTTCAGACCCATTGGTCGAATCGACGTCGACGGGATGAACCTAGTATCAAGGTCAATGACCTTGTATACCTGTCTACGGCCAACCTCAATCTACCTAAAGGGCGAGCGAGGAAATTAATGCCCAAGTTCGTAGGGCCTTACCCTGTAATCGAGGCGATTGAAGGGAAGTCGGTGTACCAATTGGGATTACCCACCGAACTCAGTAAGCGTGGAATACACAATAGGTTTCACGCTTCACTTTTGCGCCCTCACGTCATTAACGACGACGTGTTGTTTCCCAATCGAGCGAGAGCAGAACCATACGACTTTGGGGAACCAGTAGAAGTCGAATGGCTAGTCGACGATATTGTCGGTCATCAGTGGCAGGGCCAACGATTCTTTTTCCATGTCTTATGGAATCTAGGGGACATCACGGTAGAGCCCTATAGCACATGTAGTGCTCTACAAGCGCTTGATAGGTACCTGGCGCTAAAAAATGTCACTCACTGGCGCCAATTGCCGCGCAAATGAGATGATCTAATCCATCACGTAGTCTCGTGATCGTGTTGGACGGACCGATTGGAGTTACGAAAATTTTCGTGGGAAGGCTTTGTTGAACTTCTACAACGCTAAGTCGTTCTCATCGCACCACCATGTCGCAACAACAAGACATCCAGTCTGACGCTAATAACGATCCTTCCAGATCGACAACTATCCAATTTGGTGAATTTCACGATTTGCCAAATACACAAAATGCTCCCTTGGGAGCAAATTCGACAGCTGGGACGCCAGCTTTCAATAACGTATCTGGTCCTGGATTTCCAGGACCGTTTGGGGGTGGTTCCCAACTGCCCCCAATCAACATGCGCTGTTTGGAGCGCCACTGAACACTGGGATGCCAGTATTTCAAAACACATCCAGTCCTGGGTTTCAAGGACAGTCTGGGGGAGGTTTCGCTAACGCAAACTCCCAATTCAGTTCGCCGTTTACGGGACAGAACTCCTATGCGTCGACCGGCGCAAACTACCCTTACCACTCGTTGCATCCGCCAACACACATGCAACAGTCGTTCCCCCCACAGATGCAGAACCCAATTGCATCGTATGGGTACCCCATGCCTATGATGGCACCTCAGGGACAGTCAACCACGTCCCCATCTTCTACCTCATTGAGGATCACCGTCGGGAACATCATAACACACTCCGACAATTGTCCCATGTGCATGGGATACGTCGCTCATTTGATAACAGCGAGCGACTTCAACGATATCATTTCTGAACGAGATGGTAACATCCGAGGAGATTCATCGTCCTCGACCAACTCTCAGGGACGCGAGTTGGTAGTAAGCTCTTTGCAAGAGCAACTTGCCTCAACGTCGCGAGCTCACGAGACTGAGCGACAGAATTTGCAGGATAGAATTACCGCTCTGGAACTTGAGCGCAGTGAACTTCGCGCACGTCACGAATCTGACATGGCGCAAATTGATGACATCGTCCGCGATTGTCAGGAGGCGCACGATAGACGCCAATACTGGAAAGATCAGTACTACGACCTCCGTGACCAGGAAGGTCGTCAGGACGCGAAGGCTTCCCCCACAGTCGCCGTCGCCAAAAAAGTGGACAAGGGCAAAGGGAAGGAAGTGACTACGGTTCCATTGCAGAACCGGATTACTACTTCAGTGCCGTTGTCACAACGACTGTCCCCAATGGAAGGGGACTCGAATTCTCAAAGCATCCTTGAGAATACCAGAGCTTCGGGGTCTGGCCAACATGCAATGTCAGGCCAGGCAGGAACCTCGTTGTCGGGAGGTTCCGTGTCGACACCTTTGCCTCCTCACACAGGAGACAAACGGAAACGTGACGCCGCCCCGACATCTATCCCTCGACGAGGGACCGTTTCCTATGACGACTTGTACACCGAACCCACGGGGGAGGTGCAATATTCATACAAAGCGTATCAGGTAGAGCATTACCTCACGGACATGGAGGATGACGACTCGGAACCTGAAGCACATCCCAATCGTTTGAAAGGGAAACAACGTGAAATGCAAAACAAGGTAAATAGGGAAGCCAGGCGGCGGATGGACGCCGTGTCAGCTCAACGAGCTAAGGAGGAGGGGCGTTCTCCCCCCCCAAACGCTCTAAGAGCAGTAAGAACAAGGAATTCGACGTTCTGCGGGGAATGGTCACTAAACTGCCATTCCAAGACCCGACTTCTGTTGAAGAAGTCGAACGGATTGTCAAGACTCTTGAAGAATCCGATAACGCACGCCCTTGGCGCCCGTTATGGAAAACGGTGCACGGTATGATCGCCATGCACAAGCGGGCTCGCCATGTACCACGAGCTGAACGTTCGGCAGTGGACGATGCGGTCATTGACCGTTTCACCACTGTCCCACAGTGGTACATAGCAGAGATGAACCGACAAGGTCATCCCGTACCCAAGCTGTTCGAGCCTAAGCCTTCGCAGAAGAAGGCGAGACATGCCGCAACGGGTGCCTCGTTGTATGAGGCAGGGCGTCCAATGTTGCATCCACTAGTGCTGTACGGATGGCGAAGTGATGGCCGACGTTCCCACTAGTGCCAATGGGACGGTCATTGAGCGTTTCCCCGCGGTACTTGAGCGTAGGGTATGGCGTGGGCGACGGGAAAACGATTCCGTCCTTCAGTGGGCGGACTCGATACTCAGTAGTCCAGCCTCGGATCGACTGAATGGGATGTTGGTTGAGTCCATACAAGACTCGCCACAACTAATACTCGCAGCATTCGCGGAATGCTGGCTGTATTCAGATTATTACCCAACAATACGGGTAACGGGGTACTAACTGATGGAGAATCCAATCTGTTAGTACACCTCCTACTGTGCGAGCTCGCACTTCATCCCAGTCGCTACGACGGGATTCTCCAATCAATGGGTTACTGCCTCATCGTGCATTCCGCCCTGGTCCTTTGCCAGACTATTCGCGTACCTCACCACCTACGGTGAGGCAAATCGCACACGAACTGGCGATACGGGGTTACTCCACGGCCCAACTACAGGATCTTGCGCTGTATCTGCTATGGTGGCTACATGGCGTCGCCGCCTCCATGACTACTCGTTGGGTAGTCATCCAACATCAATTCATACACGTGGTGAACGATGTGTTGGCACACCATGTGTTCCAGGGAGTGCCTCGCACTTCCATCGAAGTTGAAAACTATGTTTTCACCGATGGATCACAGTCTGGCAACCTCGATAATGCCGGACGATTTGCTGATTACAGCGTGGTCCTCACGTATGTGCGACCCATAGCTCAGCAGCTGTCGCTCCCGACTACGGGACAATCCGCGGCACTTATCACCACCAATGATGAACATCTGGGTGGTGAGCCACCGAGTATTTTCGACTGGGATGATCCTCAATTCAATGCCGAAGGGGACCCCGTCGTTGACTATGGCGAGGATGACGGCATGAACATGGCCGGATAGACACATCCACCTACCTGTCTTCAGGTCGTACTGTCAGACTGCTGGGATCAGTCTAACGGGGGAGGGTGTAACGGGTCCATCACCTATGCCCCTATGTCCAATTATCTTATTTTCGTTATCACATTCCTTATCTTATCTTACCATATTATCTTACCATATCACATTCTCACGATGAACTGTATAGTTCATCGTTTATATACAACGGACTTACTCTAGCAAGGTAGACTAGTTTTTACCTGTAACCTTACATATCGAGTTAATATAGACTCGTCGTGTTCATACAGCGTGAACTAAGTCTTTAAGCAAAACGCTATCTGAAGCTCAAACGCTCCATATACAAACCATCTCACGGACGGTTACAGTACGATTTCGCTATAATTATAAATAAAACGTCGATAGAAATTAGCAAAACCTAAGAAAGATTGAACGTCCTTGACTTTGCGGGGAACCGGCCAGTCAACGATAGCTTGAACTTTGTCTTTCAACATCATTAAGCCCTCCGGAGAAAGAATATAACCAAGATACTCGACCGTGTTGACACCCCATTCGCATTTGGCGAGGTTCGCGAACAAACGATGTTTACGGAGTCGACAGAGAACCTCGCGGACATGTTCGCGATGAGATTTCTCGTCGTCCGAGTAAATGAGTATATCGTCGATATAGACAATAACATTAACATCTAAAAGGTCAGCGAAAATATGATTGACGAAACGCTGAAAGGCTGCGGGAGCGTTAGTAAGGCCAAATGGCATAACCTTCCATTCATAGGAACCCCAACGGGTCCTGAACGTGGTTTTCCATTTGTCGCCTTCCGCGATTCGAACTAGATGATATGCGTGAGTGAGATCGAGTTTGGTATAAAACTTAGCTTTCTTAGGAGCGTCCAAGAGATCAGAAATAAGGGGTAAAGGGTAGCGGTCTTTCTTGGTGATCTTGTTAAGACCGCGGAAGTCTACACAGAGACGGAGTTTACCATCCTTCTTCGGAACAAAAAGTACCGGAGCCCCGTGAGGAGAGGTGGATGGTTAAATAGCACCTGTTTCGAGTGTTGTGGATAAACTCGCGAAGAGCCTCAAGTTCCTTTGCAGAAAGAGGGTAAAGGCGACCGATCGGGGGTTCGGCGCCAGGCTCCAAATCAATCTTGAGGTCGTAAGGGCGGTGCTCTGGCAGCACTTCGGAATCCACTTCGTCGAATACGTCGGCGAATTCCGCATACTCCGGCGGTAAGCTGGAAGTATCGGTTTTCGTCTCCGCGGAGTCGGGTGAGGTTGAAGCAGCTCGCGCTGAGACTTCAGAATGGATCGCTCGTAGTAAAATAGGTTCGCATTTAGCGGCCTTACATGCGCGGTTGAAAAGGACCGCGTTTACTAGAGCAATGTCGACTTCGGGATTTTCGAGCTTGGAAGCGGCCAATTGAGCGACCGAGGGTAGGTGTAGATGGGTTCAAAGAGGAATTTGTCCGATAACGGATGAGGTGAGGGACGAGAGCGCGATCGAGAGGAAGGGCGCGAAGTCTTCTTCGATCGATTGGGGTGAGGCTGATCCGGCACAGGATCAGTTAACTCCGGAGATATCTCTCACGGAGTTGAGGACGTCGGGGTGAGGGACTCAACTTGCTTAGTGGAACGGAAAGTGATGTTCCGAGATACCCAGTCAATCAACGGATTGTAGCGGGTTAAGAAACTGTAACCTAATACAGCTTTGCAAGAAGAGTCGAGTGAGGTGACATAGAATGTCAGTAGTAGCAGCTCGCCAGAGGGAAATCGAACGTTGAGAGTGGTAGTCTCGACAATCGGCTTAGGTGACAATGAACCATCGAAAAGTCGGAGATTGATTGGAGGAATGGGAGAAGTGGGTAAACTATTTGCTTTTACAAAAAGCGAGTCAATAAAGCAGTCAGTAGAACCAGAATCAAGTAAAGAGATAAAAGATAGCGTCGCGGCGGAGGAATCGGGAGAATCGCCGCGAGCCGGTAAATCTAAAGTTAGCGATAATGTGAAAGATTGTTCGTCATAAGAAAGAGTGGACGCGTTGAGTTTTACTTCCCGCGTGGTACGATCTGAATCAACGCAACTCCCGTGTCGTACCGGGGTACAGGAGCTGCTGATCAGTTTTCCAAATCCACGGAAGTCGTCTCTACGCTCTCCTGCGTCTCTGCAGCTCGGCCTCGAGTCTCACAAGCCTTCTTCCGCTCGCAATCTTCAAACCTATGCTTCCCGCCACAGAAACCACAAAGTCCTAACTTCTTCCGGCACTCCGCCTCGCTAGGGAGGAGTTTGCCGTCGGAACCTAGGTTAGCAGCGATCGACGATCGCGTCGATGCTGAACTCGTCGAAGACGAGTGGTTGCCTCCGCTAGGCTTACCTTGTTTTCCCGATCCTTTAGTCGAGAAGGCCGCGGAGGAGGGTGATGGTGAAGAACTTGGCGGGTTCTTCGAGGAAGTAGTCAGCGCCTTCAAGAATGAAGTCGTGACCGTCGAACGGGCGTTTTCGCGTTTCCGTTCTTCTTCCCATCTCCAGTACCGGTTGTCCATGCAAAGGACTTCTTTCCGGTAGTCCGCGAGATTAGCGGGCTCTGGAAGACGGGTCATTTCGTCTTTTATACGGCTTGCCAAGCCGCGTTGATATGCCCACTTAAGGGCTTGGGAGTCCCAGTTTGTCGACGCCGCGAGAGTGTTGAAACGGATGTTGTAAGTCCGTATGTTGTCGGATTCCTTCATCCTCAACGTCCCGAGTTTATCCTCGGCCTCTCCCTGTGCGTCGTACATACCGAAATTGTCCTGTAATTCCTTCACCAGCGACGCGAAGGAGGACGTCCAGGCAGGCATCTCCGCGAGATCCGGATCCAGAATGTCTGGCTCGAACCACTCCTTTGCGGCGCCACCTAGATAAGACAACGTATAGTTGATCTTCCTTTGATCAGTAAAATATGTTGGGCGGTCAATAAAGACCAAAGATAATGAAACGAGGAAACCTTTCAGTTTCCGCGGGTTAGAACTGTCGAAAACCTCCAGGTCCTTAACTTTTGACCTTGCGGTCTCTGTCGGTCCACGATTTTGATTCGTGGATAATTCAGTGATCACACCTCCAAGATTGTCAAGGGTGCCTCTGAAGGTGGTAAACAGCTCGATAATCCGCTGTTCTGCTATGTCGGTGCGATTGCTACCTGGTCCCACTGGAGGACTCCTAGAACGGCTAGGTCCGCGGGAGCTCGGTGGTGATCCCGGTCCACCAGGACCTCCTGGTCCTCCGGGTGGTCCTTTGGGATCAGATCCTCAGGGTCCGGGTCTTCCGGGTGGTCTGGTAAGTCAGGACTTACCTCCTCAATTTGCTCCGCGATCTCAGGTTCCTCCAGAACCTCAGCGGGGATGAGGGATGACGACCGATCCCGCGAAGGACCGGCTTGAGTAGTTAGTTGCTGACGCATTCTGTCAGCAAGGGTTAGCATTGTTGGAGATGGGGGGATGGCCGTCTCCAACGTTGGTATCACCGTGTGATTGCTATGCGGTGTTCGCACCATGATTGGTTGCCCATCAGCGGTGTAGAGTACCTGGTACTCGAATTCGGCTTGGTCTGGTGAACCAAGAGCGTGAAGGTTTGATACCCGTACCGTTGCGGGTTGGCTCGGGGCTGGACCAAAAGCGTTGGTACGCCTACGGGGAAGTCCCGTTCCAGAGATTGACTCGGCGAACGGCGCGAAAGCCGTCGCATTGGTAGCGAACGGATTTGCCACTACTGGCTCCTCCTGAACGTTGTCCGAGTCCGCGGTGTTGGTACGAGCACGTCTGCTCCTGGTATTGACCATTTTAGGTAGAGAGGATTTGAATGGAGGAAAAGGAAGTGAAAAGTGATGGAATACGATGTGCCGGGTTTCAGTTTAAATATACTGTTATGATCATGCACGGTCGTAGGAGATAAGTGTGGATCGCGGACTATAAGTCCGCGGGGTAAAAGACCGAACACCGAGATAAATCCCGGTGAGGGTAGAGTGGACCTACGGAGAGGTAGTCGGACGTTGACACTACTATTAATAGCGTCCCCGACACGCCGCTGTCCAAAAGCGAGGTTGAGGGTAATTCCGATCGCGGGAGAAACTCACGCAATCATACTTAAGGTGAGGATGAGAATAACTCTATTTGAGATACACTGTATGAGTGCGCTATCAAAGTCGATATTTAAACTAGGGACCAACTATTCTACTCTCGTAGCTTTATACAGTACTCACTACCTAAGGGTCGCTAAGCGATAGTATCCTAGAATAGTATGGTTGAACATGAGGAGAATAAAAGGGGAAAGTATAAAGGAAATGATATAAGAGGATATATGAGAAATCGGCTAAGTGTGAGGGGTATAAGAACCAAGTGTAAAAGGATCGCGGAGGTAAGCTCCGCGACTGAAGAAAATATAGAAGTCAAATACCGGGGAATGATCGTCAGGCCCGCGGGAGTTGAACTTGGCATGGTCGTAACAATCTCCTGGTGTCAAGGCACCCGGCGTGGTCAGAATCGGAGAATCCTTTAGGGATTAGTGCTGCCCCGACTGTCTGTTCCCTGCCCGGTGGTGGTGCCGAGTAGGTGATTGAGTAGTCCAGTGTCGTTAGTAGGTACCCTGCCAGCCATTCTACGCATTCCCAGTGTGCGCGGCCTGGGTTGAGTTGGTATTGCGCCGGTAGACCCGCTGCATAGGCGATGTCGGGGCGCGTACAAGTTTGGCACCAGCACAAAGACCCCACAAATGCGCAGTATGGTTTCCCCGCCATGAACTGCCTTTCCTCCTCTGGTAGGGGGTTCGGGGCCTCCATGATCTTCAGTCCCAGTGGTAGCGGCGTGTTTCGTCGCCGGACGGAGGTCAGTTTGAAATGTTCGAGCATCTGGATTATGTACACTTTCTGGGAGATTGTGATGGCCTGTGTCGTTGGGTTCTGTCGGATGGTCATCCCGAGGAGCACTTGGGTTGTCACCTCGTTTGCCTCCCAGCGTTTGCCCAGGTCCTCTATGGCCTTTGCCCTGCCCGCCACGGTGGATGACCCGCCGCAGACATCGTCGCCATAGGTGCTCGTGAGTGTATATTCATCTCCGGTTCTCCTGTACCTGATGCATGGGTCTGCTCTTGACGATGTAGAGCTGTCCTCCTTGTATCCTGCGGCAAAGGTTTCCTGCCAGTCATGGCTTCCCTGCATCGTCCCGTATATTGACTTCTTGAGTTTGCAAACCTTGTCCTCTTTGCCAGGTTCTACGAATCCGTCGGGTTGGCGCATGTAGACATCATGTGTGATCGGTGAGTTCAGGAAGGCCGCGGTGAAGTCAACTTGGAACAGACATAGTCTGAGTGCCACAGTGATTGGTAGGACGATGCGGACCAACACCATTCGGGTGACCACCCCGTAAGTCTTGTCGTAGTCAAGCCCTTGGATCTGCGTGAACCCCTGTGCTACCCACCGCGCCTTGCATTTTAGGACCTCCCCCACTGGGCCGTACTTGATGGCGTAGGTCCAGCATCCGCCTGTGAGGTTCGCGTCTGGTGTCAGGTTCACTAGGTACCAGCATTCTTTGGCCTTCAAGGTCGAGAACTCCTTCTCCATGGGTGGATTCCACAGCTCAGGTGCATTCATGGCCTGCCTGTAGTTGTCCAGGGCTCATGCCTCGCCCTCCATTGTTGCAAATGCCCACGGGTTCATCACGATCAGGGCGAGTGCCGTTTCCGTCAGATTATCGTTGTCGGTGTGTTGTGTGGGTAAGCCTTCTGCCGCTGCCTCTGCTTCCTCGCGTTCCTTCCATTCTCTGATCCTGTCACTGCGGCAGAGTGTAGAAGGGTCCGCGGGTTCATCCGGTACGCGCCTGCTCCTTCCCGGTCGTTCCAATTTGTTGGCGTCCGGGTTCGATTGGCCCGCGGCTTTGCCGTGTACAGTATGGGACCCGGGCTCGTTTCCTCGCTTACCACCTCATTTTCGCAGTCATCCACTCTCATTCTGTGTGGGCGTCTCTCCTCGAATACCACATCCCATGACTCTATCATCTTCCGGGCCTCTGGGATCCAAAGCCTGTATCCTCTCCGTCCCATGTACCCGATCAGTTTGCCTTCGACCGCCTGTCTGGAGAGCTTTCCGTTGGTATAGATGTTGGGGAGGGTGGCCCATGCTTGACATCTAAATGGGCATAGGTGGGAGATGTCCTGCCGTTTCCGGAACCAGTACCCGTTTGGTACGCGCTTGGGGAACCGCGCTGATGGGACGAAGTTGTTGACATACATAGATGAAGGTAGCCGCCACCTCCGCCCAGAAAGAGGGGGGTAGGCCGGAGTCTTCGAGGAAAGTACGCACCCCTTCCATGACTGTGCGGTTCCCCTGCTCAGCCATGCTGTTAGCTGCTGATGATCATGGAGGAATCCTTTTGACGGTGATGCCGCGGTCTGCGCAGTAGGAGTCCATGAGAGCGTTGTCAAGTTCTCCACCGCCGTTGATGCAGATTGTCCTGAGTTGTTTCCCTGTCTGTGCCTCCGCCTTCACGCGATACCTGTGGAACTCCTTTGCCGCGGTCTCCTTTATCTTGTCCGCTAGGGACGCTGGAACCCGTCACGATGATGCGCCGTCTGAAAATAACATCATGTAGACCGCCCCTCCAAGGCTCTTTGTCCTGGCTGGTCTCCATAGGTTGATGTGGACCCTCTCTAGTACCTCTGTCTCATGTGTGACCTTTTTGTCAAACGGCCTTTGTTTTGCCTTCCCGTACAGGCAGTCCTCACAATGTCTAGCCCATCTACTAAGCTCTGGCTCTGCATCCGCAGGATCCGAGGTATCGCGGCGTGGGCCAGCCTCCGGCGCCAGGTGTGGAGGTCGGTTGGTTTTTCATGTGATCGGGCTGATGCTGCCCGGACTTGTGCCACCTCCACCCCGTACATCTTTGTGCGCCCTTTCCCGACCATCACCACCTGCCCATCAGATTGCTTCACCGTCATGAGTACCCCCTCGCCCCATTCACCCTTAAGCTGCTGTTGGTCGAGGGTTGACAGTGAGATCAGGTTGTGGCCGAATTCGGGTGTGTGCTTCACGTTGGAGAGGATGATTTGTGTCAGTCTGCCTTCCACTCGAGTTGTAAACCTAACTTTGCCAACGCCCCTAATAGTGAATCTCCCGACCTCTCCCGCAATCGCGCTGTTGCCGCGTTGACCGTGCACTTCCTCATATTCGATGAAGTCCGATTGGTTCACCCAGCAGTGTTCACTGGCTCCCAAGTCAATGAATGTTCACGTGTGCTCATGCATTACTGGTGTGTATGATGCTGCATTGGTACAGATGGTACATGGAGTGGTTAAATACTCTCGTTTCTCTGTCTCTCTAGGTACCTCCCCCCCCCTCCCTTTCATTGCCTGAATCCTCCCCTAGAAGGGGATGGTCAGCACTGTCAGGGAGGTTGTTAGACTTGGGGGTACCCGTTGGAGTTGACGGTGGAAATGTACTTGAGTTGATTGTGTTGGTGGCCGCGCCCGCGGACAGAACGAACGTGTCTACCGGAGCATGTGGTCCGTGGTCGGCGTTGTATGCTGCGCCGGTGTTGGTCTCAGAGTTGTTCGCATTGTAGGTGTTCTCTCCCCTCAGGTCATTCTGCTTGTGAAATCGCCAGGTTCTGGGTCCTTTGCCCTCAGCTCTGCCACCTTTTGCCCAGCATTTGTGGATAGTGTGGCCCGTCTCTGGAGCTGGAGCTTTTGTGTGCCGGCATCGCGCTTGCCGCATAGGTTGCGAGGAGGGCCTTAAGTTTCTTCTCCTCCTGCTCTTCCTCGCAGCGCCTCTTCTCCTTCTGTAGCCATATTGCTTGGAGGTGGACAAAGGCATCTGTGCTCGACGTCCCGGGCATATTGCGTATGTCAGCATCCCATTCCTTGGGTAGTGAGGGGAGTGCTATCGCCTGGAATTGTTGGCCGCGCCAATGTTGCTTGCCTTTTTGAGTAGGTTGTGCATTGTCTTTTTGTGATCCTCCATGGACTCGTCGGGGTATGTGTAGCGGTGGTTTCGGAGGTTTGTCTCGTGTATGAGCAACAACTCTTCGTTTTTGTGTTCAAACTGGCTGATCAGGTTGCTCCAGATCTGAGTGGCTGGTTTTGAGTAGTCTACTCCCAGTCCAGTGGGGTCTACCATATTTGAAGTAATGGTGTTCACGGCGAAATGGTCGCGGGTGTACCATTCTTCTGGCACTGGTGTTCTCGAGTACAG
This sequence comes from Lentinula guzmanii, assembly GCA_027919855.1. Lineage (NCBI taxonomy): Eukaryota > Fungi > Basidiomycota > Agaricomycetes > Agaricales > Omphalotaceae > Lentinula > Lentinula guzmanii. The sequence goes on from JANVFO010000062.1 coordinate 52,670, forward strand.
GGTGGTCGGCGCTGTAGCCAGCGTTGTAGTGTCTTTTGGTCTCGGTATGGAACTGTCGAGATATCCCGCGAGCCCCAAAAGCTCCTTTTTCACGAACTGTCATCACCTCCAAATTTTCCCACGATAAAAGTGAGGAAAAATAGGACCTTCGACGACGGTTCCAGAAATAAGTAGAGCAATACACCACCTTTACCCGCTGAAAGGCGAACCACTACACCAAAACAAAAGCCGCGACATGTCGCGGCAAACCACGCTGAACAACATGGGAACCGCACGAAAAGAAAACCCGGCAAGACTCACAGGAAATAGCACCACAAGCACCACCCAAAACAATATCAACACCAACAACAATACAACGGTGACCGACACGAAAGAGAGAATGGCGAGGGAATTTTTCGCAAGCAAAACGATTATCCTTGGCGCCAACCCGCTCGAAACCCGGGAGGATATTTACAACATCATACTCAAAGCTACGCGACTACCGAAGAAGGATTTGGATACAGCAGTGAAAGCGGCTGAACACGGGGTAGCTCTTCTGAAGAAGATGGACGAGCAAAGGATACAGCAGGAATTGGTGGAGAAAGTTACCAAAACAGTTGAGCTATCTATTGCCAAGCTCGATGTTTCAAAACAGATACAGCAACAACTTTCGCAGGTCAATGACGACATAAACCAGAAATTAGAATCCATGATCACAACCATATATGGAGCAGGCGACAAAGCAATGAAGAAAACAGCTACACCCAGCGAAGGAGGCTCCTATGCGGAAGCGGCGCGATCGAATCGACACACAACAATCCCAATACCCCAAGCCATGAACCGCCAACGACTCAAAGTGCATGTCGAGGTAAAACGAAGACAAGTATTACTACTCAATCAGGGTAACGAAGCCGGGAAGAAGCTAGCGGCGATGGAGCCCAACGAGGTCCTTCAGTACCTCAACAAAACACTAGTGGATATGGGAGCCCTGAATAAGGGCACCTTCATCACCGTCAATAAGTTAAAAAACACTGACAACCTCTTGACAGAAATGAGCTCCCCAGCCATTGCGAGCTGGCTTCGACTGACGCCTCAGGCGCTTCAATTCATGCTGCTCACGGACGATGCGCTTAAAGTAGCCAGCAGAGACAACAAAATCATCTTCCACTTCGTTCCAGTCTCATTCAACCCGGAAAACGACCACGAAATACAACAACTCGAGGAGATCAACAACCTGCCCAGCTGCAGTATAACGAAAATGAGGTGGGCCAAGGCAGTACATCGTCGAGCCGAAGGGCAACGAGTTGCAAGCTTGCTGGCGCACCTCAACGACGTAAACGCGGCGAACCAGCTGCTGCTTTCCGGCGCAATTGTCAGTAACAAGAGAGTTGAGGCCACGAAAACCATGAAGGAAGAAATTCGATGCTTCAAATGCCAACGTTTTGGACATATCGCGGAACGCTGCCCAGAGGGAGATAAAACAACCTGCGGTAAGTGCGGCGAGGAACACCCCACTACTGAATGTTACTCAGAAAAGCGACACTGTGTGAATTGTGGCATCGACGGACATGCCAGTACGGACAGAGAATGTCCGGCCTTCCAACGACGATGCGAAAGCCTAAACCGACGGATGCCAACGGATCAGCTCCCCTTCTTCCCGAGCGACGAGGAATGGACATGGCTCGAGGAACCGACCAACACTCCTAACATAGGACCATCTCCGAGAATAACGTATCGAACTGACTGAAGCAAACCCCGTCAGATGCAGCTCAAAGAGTGGACCCAGGGAACCCGATATAACGTCAACACGGTCCCACTAGGAAACGCAACTAGATGGGGCTCACAAGAACCCCAGGCCACGCAAGCCAAGAGCAGCGCACAAGACAGTGAAACACCCGGAACTCAGGGAAGTTTATGTTAGAACACAAATTCAACACTGACCAGGTGAAAATTCTACAGATGAACACGCACAAATCGAAAACGGCAACTTTGGACCTGATCAACGAACCAGATGGGGTGAACGCCCTATCAAACATATACGACATTATTTGCATTCAAGAACCGTGGACTGACCGAGTTGGCAACGCCCGAAAGGGCTCAAGGTGGCACATACTATACCCAACTTCACGCCTACACCTCAAAGAAGGAGTACTACTGCGAAGTGTCATCCTAGTGAACAAGAGGATCTCCAGCGAGATGTGGGCACAGGTCGACGCACCAGGTACGAATGATATCACGGCAATCTCACTAAATGGCGCCTTTGGCATCCTAGCAATATTCAACATATATAACGATGGTAATCATTCGGAATCGCTGCCCATTCTCAGACGAGCAACAGAAAGTTTTAAGGGTTCAATCACACCAAACAAGACGGCCTATGTAATGTGGTGCGGGGACTTCAACCGACACCACCCGATGTGGGATAGCCCAGAAAACCACCACCTCTTCACACCGGCTGCCTTGGATAACGCGGAGAAGCTGATTCGTTTAGTCAATCAACAGGCGCTCGAAATGATTCTTCCACCGGGGATACCCACCTTTAAGGCGGCGACGACAGGAACCTGGACCAGATTGGACAACGTATTCCTCTCCGAGGATGCCCAACATGCACTCATCACCTGCGATGTAGCCCCAGAAACAATTGTCAACGGTGCAGACCGCATACCCGTATCTACCGTACTAAACCTCTCCCTTGTTCGCTCCGAGCCGCCAACCAGGTACAACTTCAGGATGACTGACTGGGAAGATTTTCAGCGACAGCTCAACGAAGAACTAATGGCCATACCACAACCACAAGAGTTAACAACGCGTGAACAGCTTGAACAAGCGGTAAACCGGCTCACCAAAACCCTGCAACAAACGATCGAAGCCTCAGTCCCAAAGAGCCAACCATATCCGGGATCCAAACGATGGTGGACCAATGAACTAACAGTGATGAAGCGGAATCTAAACAGACTAAGTGCCAAATGCTATAAATTCAGAGCTATAACTGACGATCCAGTACACCAAGAATATAAAAATCTTCAGGCAAAATACCGCGACCAGATACACAAAGAAAAGGAGGAACACTGGCGTGAGTTCCTCGACAATGTGGACGCTGACACCATCTACACAGCAGCAAAATACGCAACCAGTCCAGATATTGATCAGGCTTCCACCATAGTTATCCCCACCTTACAAGTCATAGGCAATGATGGAACCATCAGTCGACAGGCCAAAACCAATGAGGAGAAAGCAGCTCTACTAGCCACCACTTTCTTCCCTCCAGCTCCACGAAACTACAACCTGGACCGCAACCCTAGCAGGGACCAACTACCAAGCCCGCCACCAATATCGATGCAGCAAATCATCGAGACGTTCCAGAAGCTAAAACCGTACAAAGCACCCGGCCCTGATGCGATCCCGAATGCTGTACTCAGGCAATGTGCCGGAATGCTGGCACCATACGTAGTGCGGATATACAATGCCATAGGCGATCTCAAGGTCTACCCAAGGAACTGGCTGGCGTCAGACACGGTAGTGATAAGGAAACCAGCAAGGAAGTCTTACTCTATCCCAAAAGCATACCGCCCGATCGCGCTGATAAACACCCTAGCAAAAGGATACACAGCCATAGTGGCCCAGGAGATAGCCTACTTAGCAGACAAATACGAGCTCCTCCCCAACACTCAATTCAGGGGAAGATCCCAAAGAATGACAACAGACGGAATTCACATGGTGGTGGATCGGATTAAAAATGCCTGGCGAAACAAACGCAAAGTGTCAATGCTATCGCTAGATATTGAAGGAGCATTCCCGAATGCAGTGACACAACGACTGCTGTACAACATGAGAAAGCGACGGGTCCCGGAGCGACTGGTCCTGGCAGTGTCAATGTCCCTCACCGGCCAAACCACCAGGCTCAAATTCGGCGACTATACATCGGAGACCATAGATTTGACTAACGGGATAGGACAGGGGGATCCACTCTCAATGATTGCGTACCTCTTCTACAACGCAGATTTCTTCGACATTACATTCGAGATGCGAAGACGAGGATTGGCGGTAGGATACGTTGATGACAAAAACGTGGCGGTAGAATCGGAGAGCCTCTCAAACAACGTAGAGATGCTTGAAGAGTTCATGAATAAGGACGGAGGAGGGTTCCAATGGTCAAATGACCATAATTCACCCTTTGAATTGTCAAAATTACTACTAACGCACTTCCCCAGACCCAAAGCGAAACCAGAACCACCACCTCGGATGTTAATCCTGAGAGACATCGCAGTCAAAGAGACGACCTCATCCAGGATGTTGGGTATAATTCTGGATTCAAAACTCAAATGGAAGGAGCAAACGGCTGCAGCCCTAGCAAAAGCAACGGGCATAGTTTCGGCTTTCTGGAAGCTAAGTCGCCCCTCTAATGGTGTATCATTGAAAATGATGCGTAAACTCTACCTCACAGTGGTGATACCGAAAATGACCTATGGATTAGAAGTATGGTACACTCCACCGTACCTACCGGCGGGGGCCAAAAATTGAAGAGGATCGATCAAAGCCCTACGAGGTTTCACCCAAATACAACGACAAGCAATGCTAACAATGACCGGAGCAATGAAATCTTCGCCAACAGACCTACTGGACATACATGCGGAACTACTCCCAATGGACTTACTGCTTGAGAAGATCTGCCACAGAGCTATACTACGAATATACACGTTACCAGAACAGAACCCGGTCACCAAAATAGCACGGGAGGCATATCAAAAACGAAATGTCACGAAAATGCCCACTCCGCTGCGGTCACTACCACGTATATTCAACCTACCTCCGCCAACGGAGGTGGAGACTATTTCACCACCCAACCGACTGGGTCACTGGACTACACCAGTCGACGTTCAAATTCTCAAGAAAGAAGATGCTACCGAAATCGCTCAAAACGGCCCAGCAGAATACAAGATTTTCTCCGATGGCTCGGGGCACAACGGAATGGTTGGAGCGGCAGCCGTCTTATATGAACGTGGGGAATTGAAATTGGAGGCCACATTGCGTTATCAGCTAGGACCCATATCAAAGCACACTACGTTCGATGCAGAAGGGGTAGGAATAATGTTGGGACTAAGTATAATCGACAAGTATGTGAACGAACCAAACTCAAGGGACACGCTGATCTGCCTAGATGGACGCTCAGCCATAGAAGCGTTGAGAGCGCGAAACACAACATCTGGGAAGAATATTATTGACGCGACACTGCAACTAGCGGGACGACAGGCAAAAGAAAACAGGAGGGAACAGATCGCCACTGTGACGTGGATACCGGGCCATTGTGGGATCCCAGGAAACGAAAATGTCAAGAATAGAGGCCCGACGGTTGTTCTGGTCGCGGCGCCCTTTTCCCTGTTCATACGTGTTTTGGATTGATCTATTGGAAATTCTATATATTTTATATACTCTGTATGTAGACCCGAAATGACAACGGATTCCGCCCTTTCTTCCCCCCTGCTCTCGTGTTGAGCATAGTGAAGACATCCCGATGACTCGACGTTCACTTGTTCGGTCGTTGCCGAACCGTTCCGGCCCCAGTATTTCAACAGAAAAAGCAGACGAAGAAGCAAAGAAGGCGGCAACAGGGGATATCAGTCCGACCAGCTACCTTCCCAGCTACCTCGCAAAAGGTCCACTCCCAGTGACAGCTTCAGCGATAAGGCAACACTTCTTAAGTGGCCTCAAAAAGAGATGGTCACAAACATTCTTGAACTCACCGCGGAGTCGCAAATTCTTTGAAATCGACAAAAAGGGAGTGAACTCGAAGTTTATGAAGATAGCAGGGGAACTAAAACGAAAACAGACAAGCATCTTATTCCAATTACGCTCAGGCCATGCCCCACTGAATCATCACCTCCACAGATTAAAGAAAGCCAGAAGCCCAAACTGTCCCCACTGCGACCTCACAGGCCGACAGGTCAGGGAAACGGTAAAACACTTCCTGCTAGAGTGCCCAGCATACCAAAGGGAGCGATTCCATCTACGAAGAAAGACTGGACAAGCAGCCTACTCCCTCCAGCACCTGCTTTCCGAGTGTTACAGGTATGCTTCCGGACCTCCGTACAGAGTTTCCGACTTCGGACGTGGACTTAGGGTAATTCATGTTTACTTCCGAGATCGATTGCATCGATCGAGTCGTACGAAGCATTCGTTTATCGAATGCTAAGTATTTCGACTTTATTGTCTTTTCTATTTATATTGATGACGTCGATTTATATTCCTTATTGTTTTTTACTTACAGCTCTTATTGTTATAGATTTAACAATTAGGAATACAGGTATATAAGCTGTAGTATCTTGTACATAGTTCCTCAGTTTAAATATCAACTTAGATTGCTGCTGAACTCCGTCCGGAACTCTCTCTTCTAATCGTCTAACGATCGCACTATAACCGATCGTTATCCGGACGTCTTTACACTCTTACTCGTCACTCTGAACATTCACCGAACCGTACGACGAAGCGGGGGCACTACCGATAGTAGTGTCAAGGTTCTAGTTCATCTTTATCATCTTCCGTTGCAATCGAGCTGACCGATTATTCTCGATTACTTTCCTTGAGACTACGGTTATAAACCATTATCTCGATTCATTCCGATTACTCTCGGATTACTTCGATTCATACTATACCTTCTAAGACTCGACGGAACCTCACCGGCACAGTCTTAACAGTATATTTAAACTACTACTCGCATTCGTTGTTTTCTATATCACACATCATCCATTCCATACTCATTTATCCATGGCACCTCCAATGACTCGTCAAGCCCGTAGGAACAGGCCAAGAACGTTGACCGGTACTACCGACAACTCGGACGTTCCGACGCAGGCTGAAGAGCCAAACCCTTTTGTCGCCAACGCGCAATCTTTCGCGCCTTATTCAGAATCCATTTCGGCCTTAGGAGGTTGAAGAAGAAACAACGTTTTCGGACCCACTACTGCAGCTTCACTACCGACAACCGAAGTAGCACCTGAAGTCGCAATCGGTGGAACGACCGAAACGATGGATTATGAATTCCAAACTCTATACACTGCCTCTGGAATGCCTGTCCAAGTCAGGACACCTCGAAGAAACACTCACATCGCTACGACATCATCGAACACCATCATACCTCCGTCTCCAACGGCAGCAACGATTATGGGACAAATTTTATCTCGTAACACGCCAACAGGACCTCAAATCCCGGAAGGACCGGAAGATGAGGAAGGAGAAGATCTCGAAGGTAATATCAATCGAGAGAATCAAGATGGTGAGGAAGTAGTCGATGAAGAGCCGGCTGATCCGGAACTACCTGGCGATGGTGGACCGGATGGACCGGGAGGACCAGGCGAACCAGGCGGTGGTGGTCCCGGAGGACCGGGAGGTCCAGGCGGACCAGGTGGGGGATCCGAAGGCTCGAATAGTCCTCGGAGACCATTTTTCCCACCAAACAACAATGCTTCCGAAAGGGAGTTTCTCCAAACGTTCCAAGCTTTCCGAGGAACACTCGACGGGTTAGGTAATGCTATCGCTAACTTACGACCAGAACCTTCCGAATCGAGCAAAGCAAAAGTAAAGGAACCGGACGTATTCGATGGTTCCGATCCTCGAAAGCTCAAAACATTCCTCGTTTCCCTTTCATTAGTCTTTCTTGATCGCCCTAACTACTTCACTGATCAACGAAAGATAGCTTACGCTCTATCTTATTTGAGCGGATCCGCTCGCGAATGGTTCGAGCCGGATATCCTCGATCCGAACGCGATCGCTCTTCCGATGTGGACGAGCTCTTTCACAGCACTGGTGAAAGAGTTACAAGACAATTTTGGTCTTTACGACGCGCAAGGAGATGCTGAGGATAAGTTGGGGAACTTGAGAATGAAGGAGAATGAATCGGTTCGTAAATTCAACATTCGATTCAATTCACTCGCTGCTCTCACCGATTGGAACGCAAGTTCTTTGAAGTGGGCTTATCAGCACGCACTTGCGTCCAGAATCAAGGACGAAATGGCTCGTGTTCCGGAGCCTCGGAACCTCGCCGAATATCGGGCGGAGGTTCTTCGAATCGACAACCGGTACTGGCGGAGGGAAGAAGAGAAGAAACGGGAGTCTTCGAGACAGACCGGGTCGAGTTCGGGCGGTAAGGGTTCGAATTTCGGCAAGAAGGGTTCTCAAAACAACTCTTCTACTCAATCTTCTACCACGTCGGACACTCAGTCTAAAGGCAAGAACAACCCGCAGACTACTGGACAGAATCAAGGGAAGAAACCTTGGTTCAACAAAACAAGTCGACCGGAACGAACTTCAACGGTCAATCTTCGACTGCTTCGACTAGTCAACAGCCGAAACCGCACCAAAAACATCTCGGACCGGATGGCCACGTCAAGCCGGAAGAGAAGGAGAGACGCAGGAAATTCAACCTGTGCATGTTTTGTGGCGGTAAGCACAAATTGGAAGATTGCCCGAATCGAAAATCCAATCAGCCTCGCGGTCGAGCAGCCGAGGTTGAGGATGTAGTTACGGACATCCAATCGTCTTCGGACGATTCGGAAAAATAATCCGCAACTCTCGTACCCCAGTACGAAGCGAGAGTTGCGTTGATCCGGTTCGTACTAACCAAGGGGAAGTAATTCTAAACGCATCCGCTCTTTCTGAATATGAACGATCTCTCCGTTTTTCATTATCTACCGAATTCCAATCGCCAGACGAACCGGCTGGTACATTATCTATTATTCAATTTCCTTGTTTACTTGATTCCGGTTCCACAGACTCTTTCATCGATTCTTCTTACGTACAGAATCATTCCATTCCGACCACACCCATACCTCCGATTAATCTTCGATTGTTCGATGGTTCTCTAACCGCAAATTCTATCTCGGAAACAGCCGAACTATCGGTTCGTTTTCCGACCGGCGAGTCTTTCTTGATTAACTTTTATGTTACTTCATTGGATTCATCTTGCAAAGCTGTCTTAGGATATAGTTTCTTGTCCCGCTACAATCCGTTGATTGATTGGGTTACAAAAACGATTTCTTTCCGAAACACTAATCGAGATGATTTCCACCAGACGTCTTCACTTCCGGACCCTCCGGTTACGGAAACGGAAGTGCCGATTCCACCTCAGGAATCTTTACTAGCGAAACCCGGAACACATCAATCCAAACCTCGCTCTCGCCTCACACCTCGTCCACTCTCGGACAAATTTCCTTACGAACCCATTTACTCCTATCCGAGTCTCGCACAAATGGGATCACGTACCGAATCTGCGGTTAAACCGGATGTCGACATCGCGCTTCTAGGGGCAGTCGCGTTCAATCGGGTCTGTAAAGACGCCGGATTCGAACCAATTCTTTTTCGTTATCTTCCTAGCGAACTTACTGCTAAAGGTTCTAGCACGGAAGAGTTTGAAGCTCAGAAGTCAGAATCAACCCTTCCGCAACAATACGCGGACTACGCCGATGTTTTCGACAAATCGTCTTCGGAAGAACTTCCGGAGCATCGATCATACGATCTCAAGATTGATTTAGAGGAAGGCACCGAACCACCACTTGGACGAATTTATCCGCTCTCTCCGAAAGAGCTGGAAGCCCTCCGAGATTTCCTGGACAAGCAACTCGCTGCTGGAATTATTCAGACTTCTTCATCACCATACGGAGCACCCGTTTTATTCGCTCCGAAGAAGGACGGTTCACTACGCCTGTGCGTCGACTTCCGAGGCATCAATCGAATCACAAAAAAGGATCGATACCCTCTACCACTCATTTCCGACCTACTCGATGCGCCTCGAAAGGCTGCAATCTACACGAAACTTGATCTAGCCCACGCCTACCACCTTGTACAATCGCCGAAGGTGACGAATGGAAGACCGCCTTCCGGACACGCTACGGCTCGTACGAATGGAAGGTCATACCGGAAGGACTTACGAACGCTCCGGCTGCTTTTCAACGGTTTGTCAACACTATCTTTGCAGATTTACTTGATGTCTACGTTATTGTCTACATTGACGACATTCTTGTATATTCAGACAATCCAAAGGATCACGAAAAGCACGTCCGGGAGGTACTTCGACGACTTCAAGAAGCAAAACTCTACTGCAACCTCGCAAAATGCTTCTTCGGTGTCGATACCGTCAAATACCTCGGCTACATCCTTTCGCCTGTAGGCCTCACTATGGCCGCTGACAAGATCCAAGTTATCGTCGAATGGCCGGTACCTCGGAAAGTCAAGGATATTCAATCCTTCTTAGGATTTTCAAATTTCTACCGACGATTTATTTACAATTACAGCGACATTGTTATACCACTTACCTGGCTCACACGGAAAACTGTCGACTGGATATGGACAGCTGAATGTCAATCGGCTTTCGAAAACCTCAAATACGCTTTTACTCATGCACCAATCCTTGCTCACTGGGAACCGAACCGGCCACTCATCGTCGAGACCGACGCTTCGGACTATGCCATCGCAGCTATCCTTTCGATTATGCTCGATGACGGTGAAATTCATCCCGTCGCATTTCTTTCCCGCACTCTCAATTCTGCTGAGCTTAACTACGATACTCATGACAAGGAACTATTAGCTATTTTCGAGGCTTTCAAAGTGTGGAGACACTATCTCGAAGGTTCCGGAGACCCTATCGATGTGGTCACCGATCACAAAAACCTTGAGTACTTGTCTACCACTAAAATTCTGACCCGGAGACAGGTCCGATGGTCCGAATACCTACATCAATTCAATATGGTTATTCGATTCAGACCCGGCAAACTTGGTGAGAAACCAGACTCTATCACTAGACGATGGGACGTCTACCCAAAAGAGGGGGATATCGGCTACGCCCAAGTCAATCCACAGAACTTTAGACCCATATTCACTAACGAACAGTTCACCACTTCTCTCCGAGCTTCGATTGTTATGGACATCAACGCTCTACATGAAGCCATCCGCAACTCGCTTTCGATCGATCCAGAATCGGCACTTGGACTCACCTTTGTTCAAGACTCCACTAAACCTCGATGGACTATGGGTGAAGATGGTTTGTTACGACTCGACAATCGAATCTACGTTCCGAATCATTCGGACCTACGATTACAAATATTACGTTATTTCCACGATCATCCACTTTCGGGTCATTTCGGACAAAACCGAACTCTCGAAACTATTTGACGACAGTACACCTAGCCGAAGATTCGAGATTTCGTACAAGATTACGTTGCCTCCTGCACTACATGTGGAAGAAACAAATCACGTCGACATCGACCTTATGGACTACTCAAACCACTTCCGGTTCCCTTACGACCTTGGGACTCAATCTCGATGGACTTTATCGAGGAGCTTCCGATGTCGGACGGCTACAACTCCATTCTAGTCATCATGGATCGAGCTTCGAAACAATCCATATTCATTAAGTGTCATACTACGATTACATCCGAACAGTTAGCTGAATTATTCGTCATTCACGTTTTTTCTAAACATGGAGTTCCGAATCACGTAACCTCCGATCGAGGTTCCGAGTTCGTCTCTGCTTTCTTTCGAGCACTCGGGCAGTCGCTCAACATGGAACTTCACTACACTTCCGGATATCACCCCGAAGCTGACGGACAAACCGAACATGTCAACCAGACCTTAGAACAGTACATTCGTATTTACTGCAACTATCAACAGGATAACTGGTCCAGCCTACTTCCAATGGCTGAGTTCGCCTACAATAACGCTCCGAATGCTTCAACTGGAATCACACCTTTCTTCGCCAACAAAGGCTACCATCCAAACCATCTCGATTAGACCGGAGGTCGATATTCGATCTGACCGAGCTCTGTTACGACCATGCCAAGTTCAACTCCCGCGGGCTCGACGATCATTCCCGGTATTTGACTTTATTATTCTCTTCCGTCGCGGAGCTTACCTCCGCGATCCTGTTACACTTTGATTTTATATCCCTCACACTTAGCCGACTTTTTATATATCCTTTTATATCATTTCCTTTATACTTTCCCCTTTTATCTTCCACATGTCCGACCATACTATTCTAGGATACCATCGCTTAGCAACCCTTAGGTAGCTACTACAGTATAAAGCTACGAGAGTAGAATAGTTGGTCCTTAGTTTAAATATCGACTTTGATAGCGCACTCATACAGTGTATTTCAAATAGAGTTAAATCTCAACCTCATCCTAAGTACGATCGCGTGAGCTTCTCCCGCGATCGGAATTACCCTCAACCTCGCTTTCGGACAGCGGCGTGTCGGGGACGCTATTAATAGTAGCGTCAACGTCCGACTACCTCTCCGTAGGTCCACCCAACCCTCACCGGGATTTATCTTGGTGTTCGGTCTTTTACCCCGCGGACTTATAGTTCGCGATCCACACTTATCACCTACGACCGTGCATGATCATAACAAGCTCACAATTTCGTCGCCAACTTAGACAAAGTTCACTCCTTCCTTCGGGATGAGATTTCGAACGCTCAGAAAAAGTACAAAGATCAAGCCGACCAAAAACGAATCTCTGCTCCAGAATTCCAAATAGGCGCTGAAGTCTTTGTCTTAGCGAAACACATTCGAACCACCCACTCGACCGACTCCGAAGTTCTCGGAGAAGTATCTTGGACCTTTCAAGGTTATCGAACGCATCGGCACTCTCGCCTACAAGATACAACTACCAGACTACCTTTCTCGAATTCATCCAGTATTCCACGTCTCGCAATTGGAACCTTATACTCCAAACCCCATTCCGAATCGTTCGCAACCTCCGCCACCACCGATCGAAGTTGATGGTGAACAGGAGTTTGAAGTTGCTGAAATTCTAGATTCGAAGATGGACCGACGCTTTCGACGTTGTCCATTGCGATACTTCATTCGATGGAAAGGATACGAAGGCACCGATGAGGAGTTCTCATGGATTGGAGCTGATGAAATGCACGCCGAAGGATTACTTGAAGAATTCCATAAACGATATCCACTCAAGCCCGGACCTTTACCGGACATCACCGATTAACTTTCGTATGCTTCTACTTATTCTTTTTATTCTATTCTTTTCTTTTCTCTTCCGAACGGTTGAAATCGACCGGGGGGATAAACGCCATGATAGCTTATTGAGCGTTTATCCCTACCCGGAAGGTCGACACCGATCGAAACTATCGGACATCTCAGTCCTATTTAAACTCAAAAATTTCTTCTAAGTCCATTTCGGACGTCTTCTCGATTACTTTCGAACGATATTTCAAAATGATTTACGAAAATTTATTTAAAGTCCCTGATCGGACTGCAATCGATTTACAAAAATATATATACAAGTCCAAGATAAAGCAATCGAAGCCGGCCGCTCATTCCTTCCGCCCCTTTCCTTTTCTATCTCCAGTCCTTTTCACCCGATCCTCCTCGGACTCTTCTTCCTCTTCTTCCTCTTCTTCTTCCTCTTTATTCTCCTCTTCGAGCTTCCGAACGCGAAGGATGAGGTACCGGAGCATCTCCTCCTGGAGATTGATTCTAGTATTTAGATCTCGGACGTTAGTCCGGAGATCGTCGATAGTTTGGCTGCTCGTTGAGGCAACCGGACTTTCCACCTTCACTCGTTTACTTCTTCGAGGATAATCGTCCGGTACTAACGAGCACCGGACCTTTGCCTTCCTGCAACCTTTACAGGAGGCAGAACCGGGTCCTACCAATTCGCACTTGAAGGCTTTCAAGATGCATCGACTGCACCGCGATTGCTTCGGAGGTGAGGTTGGAGGTTCCTCAGGATTTTCGTCATTGTCCGTATCCGATTCGACGTAGTCGTCGTCGTCTCTGGGGTTCGGATCATCGCCTTCTGGATCTCCGGATGGAACGACCTAAAACAAAGAAGTTAGGAACTAGAAAACGAAAGAATAAGATCACTCACCACCATTGTAACCCTCTTCCGCTTTTTTCCAACCACCACCGTCGAGGATTCGCTGACCGGCTGTAATCGAAATAAGCGGTTGAGACGAAGAAACAAATCGGTTACTTACTGAGTTTATCTGCTGTTCCTTTTTCTTCTTTTCGATTTGCGCCCGAACGAGCGCCGCCGTTTCCATTCTCCTATCCATCTCTGCCTTCTTTCGATTCTCCTCGGCGGCCTTCCTCGCTGCTTCGGCAGTCTTCGATTGTTCTTCGGCCATTCTCCTCTCCTTTGCCTTTTTGGCCTCCTCGGCCGCTCTTCTCGCTGCTTCGGCAGCCCTCGACTCTTCTTCCTTCCTACGCCTCTCCATTTCCTCTTTCTTCTTCTTCTCCTCGGCTTCTCTTTTCTTCTCCTCTTTCTTTCGACGGATTTCCGCCAATCGAGCCTCGGCCGCAGCCTCGGCTTCTTCCTCTGCCTTTCTTTGTTCGGCTTCCCTTCTAGCCCTCTCCTCCCTCTCCTCCTTCTTCTTTTGAATGAGCAGAAGCTCAGCTTGTTCTTCGTCGTCGGACGGGCTGTTGGCACGAGAGTTGGCAGGGGACATGATGGTAGAAGGAAGAGAAAAGTGGGGACTTAAAATTTTTTCTCGCTTGGTTCATATACTGCGCCATCATTTACGTACTGATCGATCAATCTCGATCTCTTCACTTTTCACCAAGTCACAGTTCAAGTTCGAACACTTGGTCGGATCGACTCTGGCAACTTCGTACGAGGCTTTCGAGGGCAAAAGCCTAACAGGGGGATACTGTTACAGGTATGCTTCCGGACCTCCGTACAGAGCTTCCGGCTTCGGACGTGGACTTAGGATAATTCATGTTTACTTCCGAGATCGATTGCTTCGATCAAGTCGTACGGAGCATTTGGTTCTTGAATGCTAAGTATTCCGACTTTATTGTCTTTTTCATTTATATTGATGACGTCGATTTATATTCTTTATTGTTTTTTACTTACAGCTCTTATTGTTATAGATTTAACAATTAGGAATACAGGTATATAAGCTGTAGTATCTTGTACATAGTTCCTCAGTTTAAATATCAACTTAGATTGCTGCTGAACTCCGTCCGGAACTCTCTCTTCTAATCATCTAACGTTCGCACTATAACCGATTGTTATCCGGACGTCTCTATACTCTTACTCGTCATTCTGAACATCCACCGAACCGTACGACAAAGCGGGGGCACTACCAAAAGTAGTGTCAAGGTTCTAGTTCATTCTTATCATCTTCCGTTGCAATCGAGCTGACCGATCATCTTCGATTACATCCCTTGAGACTTCGGTTATAAACCATAGTCTCGATTCCTACCGATCACTATCGGATCACTTCGATTCATCCTATTCCTTCTAAGACTCGACGGAACCTCACCGGCACAGTTTTAACACAACCGGCCACCTTTACCCTCTTTCCTCAAAGGAACTTGAAGCTCTACACGAGTTTATTGACAAACACCTTGAAACAGGTGCCATTCAACCATCCACCTCTCCTCACGGAGCTCCGGTACTTTTTGTCCTGAAGAAGGATGGTAAACTCTGTCTCTGTGTAGACTTCCGCGGTCTTAATAAAATCACCAAAAAAGACCGCTACCCACCTTTTCAAATACTTCCGGATTTTCAGACAATTTTTGGACCCCTTCCATCCATAATTCCTCACATTTTTAGTTGCATTTTATGTGGATCTTCTGGTTGAGCTTATCAGGTTTCTTAGGTTCATACAGCTCACATCACATGTAACTGGTGTTACAATCATGTGCACTGGTTGTATACATCACACGTAGCGCTCCGCACTGATGCAGTCAATCATACATGATCAAGTCCATCATCAATGTGATGCACCGATGATATGGATCAGGTAATCTACTTCCATGATACCTATCCACCTATCCTCCTTATCCCATTGCTAACCCTTCGGATGGGCTATACACCATACTGCCTTCCTCTCCCCATTAGTCCATTGTCTTCCTATCCACACTTGTTATCTCTACTTCCAATTTGCTGTAACTATCTTAGGATATTCTGTAGCAATACCGGAGATAACAAATTTAGCATATAAGGCTTGTGGTCATAGGTAGAAGCTTTAGTTTTAATATCAAATTGGTACAATGCTAATATTATACTCGACTTACTCCCTATCTCTCTTCAACCTCATTCGACCCCGTCGATCTTCAGTCGACACTACTTCGATCTCAAACAGACTCAACATGGACTGCGCAGCATAGCAAGGATATTGTCAATAGCAATATTGAAGGTCCACTCAACTTGCACACTCCTAACAACTGGCAGTGTTGCCAGTTCTAGGCAGTTAGGGTTAGGTTTGGGGCAGTCAAGTGGATTCTTAGATATTATGTAATCTTTGGCCTTATTCTTGTTCACCTTCATTGTATATACTCCAATAGATTGGATCTTGTGTACATTGGGTGATTTGAGGCTCACTATAGCTGGTAACCAGCCCCTATCCCCCTGGGGGTCACTGGGCCAGCCCAGTTCTTGACCACCCTGGGGTCTCTGACCCCTCAGACAGTTACACCACACATCCCATTTCACATTACAGCTCATCTTGTTCCCAGATCCAATCATGCAATATTCTGATCTGAGTGATAATTCTGCTAATGCATGTGGGAATGATTCTGAGGTAGGGAGGGGGATCAAGAACTCTGGTGTCCCTTGTGAGCAGATTGTGACTAAGTTGAATAATACTGACAATTGCAAAGAAGGTGTTGGAGTATTCATTGAGGGAGCTTGATATAATCTTTGATAGTAAGACTGTGACTTCATTTTGGTATATTGCTTGTTTTGTCTTACTATGTAGTGCTCCTTCAGTCATTTCCTGTCTCCGATGTTTGTCTTATCCATTTCTCTCATCCAATACTTGTTACTTCCACAGTGGACCTGGTTGATATCATTGAGCTCAACCAGATCACAAAAATGGTGCTTTTCCGTGCTTGTCACCCGAGTTAAGCTTGTTGGGGAAATTTTAGGTTCATGAAGTGTGGCCAGGGAGGTTGGAAAGGTAGATAAAGTCAGAATTTGAAAGGCAGGTTCAAGTTCAAGTTCCTGGATGGCTTTCTCAAGTTTTTGTGTATAGGGTATAGGTATGATGGTAGTAGCATTATCATAATTGTTAGAAAACATATAATTCTTTTTTGCACTCAGAGAACTGGATTTCAGGTTGAAGATTCAAAAGATGCAAGAACAAATCCGGCGATGAGAGACTGACTTTATCAATTTATAGTACTTCTCGATGATTCAGCAGATTGATAGACAGACATTACATGCATTACATATTATATCATATTGTATGTAGTCCTATATTCATGAGGTTGTTTGTGTGCTAATGCTGCAAATTCCCAGGGGACTCTGTTGCCAACTGAAGTGAGATTAACTCTCGGAGTCCTAGGTCTTCCTCAATCTAAAACATCATGATTAACATCCATCATAAAGACGGCAGAGAGCACAGAAAGCCCAAAAGAGCAGAACAGTGTCAGCAGGAACCACCGACCACGACAAATGCCAATATAACACTGATGTTTGTCAACAGACACATACCTGAGCTTTCATGATGACCTCCTCTCTCCCCACAGAAGACCTGAACATCCCATCTTGATCAATTTCCTCCAATGACATGTTAGCAGTCTCAGGGACAGTGTAGGTTACCCAGACATAGGCGAGGAAGGAGGATGTTGTGAATAGGAGGAATGTTCCACTGGGTCGAGAAATATAGGGTGTGGGGTGTGGGATGTGGGGTGGGATGCGGGGTGGGATGTAGGGTGGGTTGTGGGGTGGGATGTGGGGTGGGGTGTGGGAGGGGTAGAAGGGTTGGATGAGATTGGATGAGATTGGATGAGATTGGGGAGAAAGAAGACAGAAGAACACTCACGCCGCTGACCATTCTAGCATAACAGGGGTGATTAATCCAATGAGGACTGTAGGATGTAGATAGGGAAGTAAGTATTAGTACTGAGAAAAAGAACCAAATTTTGAAGAAAGAGGGGAGGGGAGAGAGACAGGGAGACAGGGGGTGGTGGTCACGCTCAAGGTCTAGGAATGAGAAAAAGAAAAAAAGCCGACTTACAATTGTTCACCCACACAGAAGCGGTGGATAACGCAACGCCTTTACTGCGCATGGACAAAGAAAAAACTTCACTAGGAAGCACCCATGCAACAGGGCCGAACGACATTCCATATGCTGCGGTGAAGAGGTATACGAACCTACGTATATACAAAGAAAATGAGGGAGGTGAAGTAAGTAGCAGTAAGTTTCAACTTTCAAGATCAGATAATGAACAATGAACAAAATGACGGAATGACTCGGGGAACAATGTACTACACTTACCCAACACTTATCCAAGCGGCAGTCGGATGTGAAGCCCAGTTTGATGCGAAAAGGGTGATCTGGAGTATGAAAAGTTTACTCTCGTTAGTAGAACGGGTTTCTTCTCGAGAACAGGATATTTTCTTACCAAGAGGAAAATACTAAAATGCGAGAGGGTCATAACGATGCTTCCTCCTCGGAGCAGAGGACGACGACCTAGGTAGAGTATGGGAAGGTAAAGAAAAATATAAAGTGAACGCAATCGAGAACAGCAATAGTCATACGTACCCCATCGGTCAATATACGCTATCACAGGCAACACGGCGAAGAACTGCACAATCCCTATTCCTCCTGATACCAATAACGTTACTTTCCCGCCAGACAATCCGATGTTCTTCACTAAGATAGGACCATAATACAATAGTGCGTTGATTCCACTCCATTCTATGGAGAAATAAAGAGGATAAGTGAGTTGGAAAACCGAATCGAATCGAAATGCAAAAGAGGAACGTAACAGTTCGCGAATGCTTACGCTGAAAAAACGCCATAAGAACACCGACCATCGTCCGATCGCGATTGTTCCTCTCAAGAAGCCTCTTCCAAGAATTCCATTCATCCGCGAACGAGAACTTTGATTTGGGGCTTTCGGCAGTGCCAAAGGTACGATGGATCATCGTCGATTCTACGCGCATTTCGAGGAATTCAATCTACACAAAGCCGCACAAAGCCAGTTTCACAGTGTGAGGACGATTTTGAAAGCAAAGGTTTATTATAATAAAAGAAGACACACTTGAATCAGCAGATCGTTTCGCGCTTCGTCAATAGTTCGAAGCCGTAATCGCGCTAGACTCGTGATCGCTTCGTCGTGTTTTCCCTGTAGGACCAACAAGCGAGGTGAAGCCGGTAAGAAGGCGCAGCCCAGAATGAGTATAGCAGCTGGAATGATTTGGATGCCGAGAGGAATACGCCAGGATACGGAACCAGGAACTGACGAGAAGAAGAATATGAGAAATAGTGGAAATAACAATAACATTGGGCGGGTTTGAATACTCACTGTGCCGAGTGAAGTATCCCAGCCAAAACCCTAGTACTACACCTGACACAATAGCGAGTTGCTCCAAAGCCATAAGGGATCCTCGAACTTCTGGTGGGCTAATTTCCGCCATGTATAATGGTGACAAGGTACTAAGTGCGCCGACTCCGACTCCTCCGATTGCACGTCCGATGAAAAGTTGTAGAAGGGTTTGAGCGCCGCATTGAAATGTTGATCCGATGCAGAAGATTACTGGAGTGAAATTGAATTTATGAGTTTGGGAGCGGGCGCTAGGTAACAGAGAAAAGGGGGGAAGGTGAACATACTACAGGAAATGAAGATGGAGAAACGTCTAGAATAGCTATCTGCGAATATTCCAGCGCAGAGTGCACCGATGAGAGCGCCAAGTTCTAAAATGGCAGCTAGGTAGGGTGTTTTTCAACCATTAAGAAAGGAATTTGAAGGTCAGGGAAGAAATGAAAAACGTACTCATAAATCCTTCTTCTATTGGTGTGATAGGCCAACGGGTTATGAAATCTTTCATCACAAGCACATTCGCGATCTGTAGAGTTGTTGTCATTGACCAGGAAACATGATGTAGATGTATATGCTACTAAGTACTAGGTACTCACCACGCCCTGGTCATATCCAAAGCTCAATCCTCCGATACTAGCAAAGATAGCGCAGAGTAAAGCGTAGCGGTTATGAGCTAGTCCAGCTAGTCCTTTTGGTCCATAGGTGTAAGTGTAAGAAAGCCCATCTGGCTGAACAGTGATTTGGCCGCCGTGAGTTGTATGGTGAACGACTGGTTCTCGGTTTAGTAGATGCCTGGTTTCGGAGTTGGCTGCATCGTTGGGTAGACGTGCATAAGCCACGGATCCTGCCTAGCGAAAGAGAGTGAGTTCGAAGGCGGGGATGATTCTATAAAAATATTCACCATATATATATGGTGCTGAGGAAGAAGAGTTGAATCGGCCCGGGTTACCAAACAATCCAGTGCGCCACATTTCTCTCTCTCTCTCTCTCATAGTTGACAAGTCAAAAGCTGGCTCTGTCTGCCAGCCGTGTGCACATCTTTAACTTCGCTCACTACAAGTAACTACCTAGACTAAACATCCTACGATATAACCAAGAGTCAACTCTTCAAGTACATGCTCAAAAATCCAATTGCTCGCGCCAAATCTTCATCAGCATCATCTTCCCACCACGACCAGTTTCTTGTGATGGTAGCGCGCAGTAAAGAAACTTGCTCTGGAGATAGCTCTTGACCCATGGTAGTGATATTCTCGAAACCAGGCGCGTTAAGCTCGTAAAAAAAGCCCTGTTCGCGTGCATTTCGCTGGACCATGTTTCCGAATGGATGTCGAACTTGATTGTAAGCCTGAAGGATACGTTCCCACTTCTGGGAACTTTCTCTAGAGAATAGTCGTCCTAGAACGTAGCCGTCCTAGGAGTTCTGAGGTAAAGGTTTCAATCAAGGTTTTCTTTGTGCTTACCTCCATTGCTTGTCCTGGTAGTGATAGATCAATGACGGCTCAATGGAAGGTGAGATTTCTTGATTGCCATATGCTTACCTGCTCCAGCACCTAGATGCGGTGTCATAGTATGGCAGGAATCTCCTACAAGTGCAATTCTGCGAGAGACATATGTTTCCATAGGGCGCAAATCTCGGATTACCCAACGAGACGGGGCTTCGATACTCTTGGTATGTACTTGAGACCTTATCATGGAATTATAATCGAGGTCGAACTGCCACTTACTCCCAGTAGTTGACCCACTTCATCTTCCCATCCGGAAAACATTTTGAGTGCTTCCTCTGTGGTCGCACTCCTTATCTCTGGACCATCGAGAGATTTTCCTTCGTCATCTGGGTTGGAAAAGAAGGCAACAACGTTGATGATGCGACCTCCGCTGATGGGGTACACTACTATGTGCTGCATCGGATTCAATTGTGCTCGGCACCCTATGCTTTTATTGAACAAAACCAAAACTTACCTTATTCTTTCCGCAATACTTTCGTGAAAAGGTAAGCCCGTTGTCGTTCTGCTTACAATATCACTGTGCTCACTTGTATTGGACCCTCCAATGCCTTGTGGTTTGGGTACGATTTCGCAAAACTCTCTTTCGGAATCAGCCCTCGATATACTTGCGATCCTGTGTAAAATATCCCTTCGTTTGGGAATAATTTTCGTGTTACCGATTTGATACCATCTGCTCCAATGAGAACATCGCAAGTTGCTTCGAGACCACCTTCGAAGAACATCTTTACACAGTCTCCGCTTTCTTCACAACGAGTCATACGATGAGATAGATGTATGCGATATGATTTAGGGATGTGTTTGAGGAGGGTTCTTTGAATTTCCTGACGATGGAAACAGAGTGCACCACCTTTGGGAGTAGGTAAGGTAAAGCTAATCGTTTTGTTGAAGAGAGTGACTGGAATAAACCTTTTGCATATATCTTGTGAAAGGTAAACCCATCCTTTCGATCACTGATACGGAATTCGAATGCCAGCTCTGGAAAGACGACGTTGACAACGATAGAGCTCGTCCGAAAATTTTACCTACTTGGCTCGTCGCTATATCCCTCTGGCAGTATTGCCAGCAAATCCTTCTCCAATCCCATAGATTTAAGAAACACCCAAGTACGAGGCCACACCGTTATACCAGCGCCAATTTCAGTAATCTGTGCAGCTTGCTCGTACAAATCAAGGTCGATATTGGGACAATCCTTAAGCGCTACTGCACAAGTCAAGCCACCAATTCCTCCTCCACTACAAAAGTTGAGACATGATGAGGCTTCGTCCAACAATGGGAGAATGACGTTCCAGAGTTTCTCACAGAGGTTTCATCGGAACAAATGGAATACACTTACATTATAGCTACCCGGAGCTTCTTTGTTGAATTAGCCATGGTGGGGGAATTCATGAGTGTGTGGAATTCGAGCAGCTTTTATACTCTAGTGAGGAGTTCTGGTGTGGGTCTGTGATATCAGATGCTTTGTCACTGAATTCGAACCCGTCGTAAAGTGGAGAACTCGGCTCACATTTGCAGCTACAATCTCAGTACTTGTATTGAGTTGCTTCAGATTCGCTTCACTCGTATATTCATTCAGCAGCGAATGTCGATATTCTCTCGACATCTCATAAGGCGAACCATGTTCTGCTCGCACTATTCTTTTCTAGTCTGAGGGACAATGTTTGCACTCTACATAGGGCTGACTTGATTGAGTCTGAATACTATACAAAATCCAAATTCCGAGGGACAGTGCTTAGTAGTGGTTGGTGTAGTTTGGCGTTGGCAACTCATACACGATCCCATAGTACATTTTTAAGCACGTGCAGTCGCGTTCTCGCGTTGTTGATAACTTCCTTTCTCTCCTTTATCTTTTTCGTTGTATGCCAGACGATCTGGACAGCAGCCCTTTGGGGTTTTCGACGCCGTGGATGAATCCATATTGTAGATGAAAAAACCAAAATCGCAGGTTATCGATTATCACTGTATACAAATGAGCTACGTCATCACTATTACACATGTTACAGCTATGCAGGATTTCGGCATTGGGTCGGAGTTTAAAAGTGGGGAGCATGGAGGTTCTACGCATCCTCGGTACCAGGCTTTATTCACAAATGAGTTTACTCTTTTTTTGTGAACTACAGACGGCCAGCCAGGCTACCTTTCCATCTTTCCTCCTCTAGCTGCCCACAACAAGAGGTCATTGCGCAGAGGAGTAATCTCAACCATAGGAGTATTCAGCTGAATTTTGAGAATCTTGGTCCGAAGGACCCTTTCTAATTGAAATCATAATATTAACCGTCGTGAAAATAATGTTCCCTGATGGATGGCTACATTTATGTACTATTTTTCTCTCGATTTCCTGCTTTCAGGCCCTTCTTTTATGCTGATCTCCAAGCTCAGCTCTTGTGCAAACGTTGCCCACCCGAGTTCAAGTAAGATATTGCTCATGATCTTCTTGTTTCTGAAATCCTGGTCAATCATCTGAGGGTTAGCAAGCGTGACTACTCCCCTTAAATAATCCAATGATCATGATTATCATCATGAATCTAGTTCATGACCACAATGAACACCACTATGTACCAGATGAAATACGAAGCTTGTCTGGCCAAAACTCGAATGAACGATGTTCCACTTTCATCGCAGGAGCTTTCTGAGCTGCAGGAAGATATATCCACCACACGCCACGAGCTTCAGTGTTGCGATGACGATGGCATAGAGACTCTTCTGGTGAAGACTTTGGACTTCCAGGAATCACTTCTTTCTCCCATCCGGAAACTTCCTTCCGAGATGCTTGAAGCCATCTTTTACCTCGTCGTTGCTCTACCAGAGTCTGGAGCTCCGCGTTCGGATGCCGATGTGCTTTTTGAAATATCTTTATCCCTCGATGATAAAAAATTTGTTGGGCGTGTTTTCGCCTTGATTTGGGTTTGTTCTTGGTGGAGAAGGTTGGCGTTAGCTCAGACTGTTCTGTGGTCATCCATAGCTGTTGTGGACGACTCACAGAGGATCCATGATGCGAGGGAGCAACTTGAATTACTGAAATGTATT
The DNA here is from genome assembly GCA_027919855.1 of Lentinula guzmanii. Classification (NCBI taxonomy): domain Eukaryota; kingdom Fungi; phylum Basidiomycota; class Agaricomycetes; order Agaricales; family Omphalotaceae; genus Lentinula; species Lentinula guzmanii. Next base: position 76,463 of record JANVFO010000062.1, read on the forward strand.
CTTCGACGTTCAGGAACTTCTGGACCTATGGACTTTCGGTTGCACATCTCCAGCCGCTTGACGGTGACTCGGCATGACACACTACCATTCCTCACAATATTCTCTAGTGTTCCCTTTGATCATACACAAAACAGCTTTGTGGAGACTTTCACGAGATATGCAAGCAGATGGAGGTCTTTCACATTCCTCACTAATTCGAGAACAAATTCTGAAACCTTCTACGAGGTTCTAGCTACTCAGCTAGCCACCTTGAATCCTAGCACGCAGTTTCCCTTTCTCGAAAAATTGGAACTCGGCTCTGGATTTAGCTTGAATGATGAATCACCATTGGCAATCAAGACGGTCAGGACGGCTTTCTCTTCTTCATGTCCTCGCCTTCGTTCACTAGGGATATATTCACTCGCCTCTTCTGATCCCATGGATCTCAAAAGTTTGACCGTATTGGAGCTCCACAACTATAGTGGTCGCTCTTTTGCCTATCTACTGAATCATTGCCCACTGCTCAAATCTTTCACAGTGAGATTTTTCTATCGTGGACAAGATTCGAACTTGGACTCGGATACAGCGTATATAGACTCTTCGCGACATACTTGCCTCAAGATTTTGAGGATCAAGGGTATGGGCGAGGAGTTTACGTCTGGCGCTTGGGATCTCATCTATTTGCCCAATTTGGAGGAGGTGGTAGTCAGCTTCTGGCTTCGAATGGACGGGGATGTTTTGAATGAGCTGGGGGAATTATTGACTCGCTCGAATTGCACCTTGCGAAAGGTCCAGCTATTATGGGACTCCTTTCACATTTCCGAATACAGCGTTCTGGAAAGCTTTCTTCATGGTATTCCGTTTAATCCAGGGTGTGAGTACATCATAAACGAGGGAAGATATCCTAGGACACATTGAGTGTGTTTCTCTGTGGAGAAAGTATAGTTTATGGGACTCATACTACAGGTAGGTGAAGCCGTTTGCACAGAACGATTGTGCTTCTTACCAGTACTGTTTCTTGTTATTCTTCGGATTGTCCGCACTTCATGTACTCAGTCGCGCACGTCTCATAATGCTTTCACTATGGCATCTAAATCAACTAAACATAATATTTGACCTTTCCCCGACATACTAGTAACACATGCATTCCTCGTTCGAAAACGAAAAATGATGACTGAAAAAACGCAGAAATCCCATTACATACAGAGCATGAAGACCGTGTTCATTCAACATATCAAGCATTGTGTTCAAGGTCAGCTTTTTCGTTGGAGGCTACGTCCGATGCGGCCTTGCCATGCGCATGGGCGTGATTAAGATGAACCTCCATGTACTCGCGTTGAGCAGAAGGAATCACTAGGGTGTCCACATGTATTGACATTGACAGATATGTTAAAGGCTGTACACGTACCTCTTGCGTAGTCAGTAAGAAATAACTCATGTATGAACACCCCGAGAATGGTAGCGGGTATACTGGTCAGAGCAGCGATTGCCGCATAACGTCCTCCGGCAGCTACAGCACAGGCAAATCAATTAGGGAGACAAAAAGATTGAGTTGAGGGTTCAGCGAACCTTGTTTCCCCCAGATGGTCATAGCTGCGAGCCTTCCCCCGATATCACGAGCTGGATTGGCCGCCACTAAGGTCAATGAAGTAAGTCCTAATAGGAACTCAGTCCAGTCATGCAATTCCTATCCTCTTACATGCCGGTGTTGCAAACCCCCAAATGGCCGCCGCACTGTGAGATATGTTCGCAAGTTGTGAAATGAAGGATGACGTTCAACTCACTAAGCAATTGCAATGACGAAAGGCGCTAGCTGGGGAGTAACTAAGACGTTGGTGGGATCTATGCTTCCCCAGATGACGAGCGCCAGAAAGACGTCCTGTGGTCGAGACCCGGATAACCAATTTCAGTCACAATCAGGAAGGATAATATAAGACGCACAGTGACAAACTCGTTCAAGAACACTCTACCCAGGCTCAATCCTGGAATAACGTAGAGACCAAAGGCACCAGCTGGACCTTGAGGGGTAAACAAGGCAGAATCGAGGGTGCCTGTTGCAGCTAATACAAGTTCGCTCGCAGTGATAAGATCATGCCATTGAACATATATGAGCAAGCAAGCAATATATCCTCCAAGGATTTGTGCGATGATATATCTGGATACCTCTGGTCAGCGACGGATGTTCAGTATTCCCGAAAGATATACAATGTACCTGACCGCTTTGAATGCAGGGAACCCTTTGAACAGCATCAGGGTTATGGTGACTGCAGGGTTGAAATGACCCCCAGATGTAGAGCTGCAGATGGTGATGGCAAAGATAATTCCACAAGCGTACGCCAGACCAATTTGGAGAACGGCTAATATATGCTGTGAATGTCAGAAAACGGCGTATGATGAGGCAGGACAACTCACAGCTAAGCCCATCTATACTCAAGATGGGGCCCACGATGAATGGAACTTGCGACCCAACACCTAGAATTGTGAAAGAGGTGCAAGTTTTGAGAGCCTGTCAGTGCGCATCACAAGGCAAGGGACATACCAGCGTATACGTAAAAAAATACACCCACCTAGTAGATAATTGAATTCATGAACCCTCAGCCAGAAAAAGTAAAAAGGGCGCAAAGAGTGATGCTCTCACAAATTCGGCGAAGCATTCTACAAGCCAGTGCACTGTAGTGTGCCTATGCTTTTCCCAAATGGTGAAGAATTTTGAGCGGGATTGAACATCGCGAAGGTGCACAACGTTGGTGGGCATGGTTAGAGAGAAAGCATGAAAAAGATGAGTCGGGGCTTTATATGAATGAATGCCATCTTGACTCAATTTGGATAGAGAGATCCCATAGTGAATGCTGATCAGGTGAGCGCGGTGGTACCTGGTTTCGATAGGATCAGTACCAATTAACGAGTCCCGGTGACTTGTTTTCGTCTAAGACCGCGCGACCCTTCGCATTCACTGATGAACGCAAAACCTATGTGGATCTACATATCATCTCCCCTCAACGACCGACCCCGAAGATCCTCAGCGACCCTCAACGACAAACGGAAAAGGAGTTCTCATTCTCAAGATGTCGGATAGACTCAGATGGAAAAACCAACGTATGAGCATCGTAGCAGGTAAATGTAATTCGGGACCAAAGTTTCCGCCTTCGTATCGTAAGCCAATAGGATCTAAGACTTTGCAGCTTGGCTATTGCTGCGAGTCCGAAAGGTCGATCGATTGAGCCAAGCAGTTATAAGAGGTCGAGTGACCCGATGGAGCCCGAAGTACTGAGAATTCGTTTCCATTAACGTCCCTCTGAGATAACAGAGCATCCATCTTTGTATTCATTTTTAGTGTGGTACAGACTAGTCTGATGGAGGAAACAGAAACGAAAAACTGACTAGCGTAAAAGGATAATTGGGGTTGTATTGCTATCGCAACATACTGGCATTCCCGCATGTTGCAAGGCGGGTAGGAGGGCATCGAACAGAATTTTGTTATCAGGGGCAGCAGCAGCATCACTGAGTTACACGATGTCCTCAGCAGAGAGAAAATACACGGACAATTACACAGCTTCTACGGTCAACTCTGCCTTGGTTTTTGCTTCCTCCTTTGCTTTGATTTTCGCCAACGTCTCCTGCTGTTTTAGCGCCGCTTTGAGTTGACGTTGCCGTTTCCTCCGCCCGCTTCCTCGTTTAGATCCTCCCACAATAACAGGCTCTGAAATTTTCTTTTTTCGAGCTGCGGCTTCTTCTGCGCGCTGCTTTTCGCGCTTCTTGTCTCTTTTGCGAAGCGTGGTCATCGAGGATTTGAGAAGAGCACCGTAAACATGGTAGAATTTGGGTAGTGCTGCGGATTCAACCTGGAATATCATAGGATGAGACGCGATGAAATCCTACGTCGATAGTCGCGTACCGTTGTGGAAAATTTGACTTTATCGCCATTTGATACCCGAAGGAGACAAGGATAGTTTCGTCGATCCTCTGCGCCCCCTTCCACTTTCGTCGCTACGTCCTCCTTGTTATAAGAAACTAGTGGTCCAGCTCAGTGAGACTCCTAGGACCTATATACTGGAAGTTCGTACGTCGTTTATGAGTTATCCATATCGAGCCTTGATCTTTGGATGTTTCAAACAGTGCAGTCAGCCGTTCGAGAAACTGTGTATACCTTCTGTAACTACGACAGATTCTGAAGAATGATAAACGTACTGTATCGTGGTCGACCAGCTGCATTGGCTGGTAAACTGACAATATAGGCTGAGAAGGGATTGGCAGTTGGCGCCCAGAGCGTCAAAGCTGACAAACCGTGACCACAGTAGTCTCGCGTCGCGATCTTGTGACAGAAACTGAAATCACCAACCGTCATCTTCAATGGCTTATGCACCCAGAGGATTTCACTTTGATCTCAAGACTGTCCTCTCAAACCCGAGTCCACATATCAATCTCGATATTCCTGTATACGAGGAAACCTTGCAAAACTTTCTGAAGGCTGTCAACAATTACAAAAACAGGTCCATTGCAACTATCACGGACAGACGGACGAAGGATGCAGTGGAAAAGAAGAAGACGCAAGATAGATCTCAGAAAATCGAGAGTGAAATTAGTAAATGCAAGGTTCAGGAGATCGAGCTGATGGCGAGTGAGTGCACAAGTCATATCGCCGCAAAGTTAAACCTAACATCTTGGTTCGTGTAGCTCTAGAGAAAGAACAGGCCGAAAGGAAAGATGCAGAGCTCGCTGTCGCTGCGTTCAGACGACAGATTGCATCTCTCCATGAACGTAGTGCGACTATGCAGGCTCAGATTGATGAATATCGCGCATTGATTGGGAGCCTCAAAACAGGTTCTCCGTTCGAACTCTTACAAACGTTGCTTTATTGATCGTAGCTGTGATAGACAAGGGGAAAGAACGGTCGACATTGAACGCGCATGCGTCCCGGGTTGTTCCAGAACTACATGCGTTTGAGAGACTCTTGGCTTGTGCAATAGAAGGAATGGAGAAGGAGCAGCTATTGATAAGTTTCAGATGTGTGGATATATCAGATCCAGACCGGGAGTTCAGCTTCATTTTGGATGTTTCTGGTCCAAATTATAAGGGTTCGAAGAGTCTACGTCGTCCACGATGCGAGTTCACCGATTTTTATCTGCAGTTGTGAAAACTTCGCCACCTCTCCCGTCACTTCCACTACTGGTAGACAGGTTGAACATCACACAAGATATTTTCGCTTTCATCGTCCAGATTCGTCAAGAATTTCACAGAATAGCTAACGGCGAAGAAAACATGGATGTATCATGATCTGTGAGTTTCACTCTGATAGCGTTGTCAATTTGCTGAATGTCCATTAGTGACAAACATATTATCCTTCCTGCTGAGTTGTACTATCAACAATACTGCTTGTACCATTACACACATTCCTTCCAGTTCGGATGTTTATCTTCCCATGCGAAAGCCGCCTTATAAATCTTGCTTTCCTGGAAATGTTTGCTCATAATTTGCAGGCCCACCTGAAGACTGATACTTGGGTTGTCGAGTGATGGCAGCATACCAACGGGCCTGAACAGATACCTCAGATTTAATTCGGTTGGTGAAGAAAAACACTCACATAGACAACGCGGGATGACCGGTCACATCGAAAGAGCAGGTGTTCATCATGTCTGGCCGAGTCCCTTGGAAATTTTTGCTAATACAGTCGCGTCTGGTGTTGCGTGCGATGTAGCGAGATAAGGCGTTGTAGGCATGACCAGTACATCAAACCGGTCCAGCGCCTCGTCGTAATTGACTTTTCCGTAAAGCTCTGACTGTAGGCAAAGGAAACACATCAATTTCATTGGAGAAGGACAGAAAGTGAACGGGTGTGATAAACATAGTACTCTTGCATATAAACCCCGTCTGTTTTTGACTGTGAATGGTAATTTGTCCCATCCTTCCGGCGTGCGTAGGGCACTCATCCTGGTGGTTAACTGGTTCTGGTGAATCCTTGACGTCCACTGGCGCCTCCTATGACACTAGAAACACAACTGGCGCCTCCTATGACACTAGAAACACAGCCCGTCCGCACGATCATAAGCCACAAATCCATTGGAAGGGTGTGCATCTAGTAGTCTTTCTGCATCAGTCACTTACTGGGATAGAGACATCTTCCACGCTTGCACCCATATCCTTCCACTTGCCCGCAGCATTCTTAACCTTCTGATGGACCCGGACGTCATACATTCCACCTTGCTCGCATGATGCTTCGGAAAAACCCTCCTTTAGTCCTATTTTGAAGCCTGCAAGGGGCTTCGCAGTTCCTTTCACTTTGTCTAGGATCGCTGGATAGTCGGGTATTTCTGGGGAGCGGGAGTAGCGATACAACGATTATCAATGTTGTCTTTTCCTGCGAGAGCCTTAAGAAGAAGAGAGTTATCATGACAAGTTCGAGTCATTGGGCCAGTGTGATATGGTAGTTTCTGAAAGTCATCAGAAAATCAGAATATATAAGTTATGTGGAAAATTATGGGTACCACAGGATGCAATTCCGGTATATGGTATCGATCCTTGCTTTGGTTTTTAAACCATATATGCCACACCAGCTTGCAGGTAACCTGATGCTCCCACCCTGATCTCCACCAATGGCCCAAAGAAAGCCCAATGTCAGAGGATCGTTGCTTCAATTCGCTCAGGAGATACACATATCGACAGCGCACGATGCCACCAACGCGCCGCAGCCACTGGAACTTCCACCGACGGAATATCCTCTGGCATAAGGATTATGGACTGGACCCGTGGCAGCAGTGAATGATGTTCCAGCCATGGAAAGGTTCTCGCACACAACTTTACCAACGATGGTTCCTCCTGCATCCAACGTTCGCGTTACCACGGTGGCACCAGCAATGGGGGGGGGTACCTGTACATTTTTTAGAATTAGGAACACTGATACACTCTATAGGACACTATTGGAGGAAGAACAGGAGGAGTGAAACATACGAAACTAGCAAATGCATCTGTTCCTTGGAGACAATTCACTCCGGCTACTGATATGTTGTTTTTCATGACGATTGTCTTGCCCGATAGTATACCTTCGTTGGGTAGAATGTCCTTGGCTGTAAACCTCCATGCCCAGGCGCCAAAGTTAATATCCTCGGGGTTGGGGAGATAGACATCTGTGCGGAGAAAACGCTCGAAATATGTTCGTAGTCTGTTGGTAGTATGAACGAGGTTAAAAGTCACATATACCATTGGTTGACAGATGTACCAGGTAAACTGGCAACAGATGCGGTAACTTCGTGGAAGGCCTTCAAGAGAAGTAAATATTCAGCTCTCTCATTCGGTCTCAAAGTTTGACCCAGCCTCGCTGATATAGAGTCAAGATGACGGTTCATTGACAGGGTTTTCGCTGAAACCAGTCGTTTATTCCATGGAAATTGAACTATGGTAATAAGAGATCGATACCGACGAAGAAATAGCCAGGCTGGGCAGAGACATGTTCTGAGAATGCTGAAGAGTTCAGAGGATGTTCTAAGAACTGATTGCTCTTTATATGGATATCATGTTGAAAGGGCGGTGATCTGGATGAAGTCATAAGTATAACTATAGGATAAGTGTGAGAGGTGTCTGAAAATTTATAACACGTTTTCAGTAACATGACGAGGGATCGGTACGAACCATAAGACTCGGTCAAAGCTGGAGTATTCTATTGATCAAGGGAGAGAACTCCACGTTGAAGCGGTCATACCGTCATTATTTAACACTGAAGTCTCTTCTCGAGACTTAAAAACTTGATGATGAACGACGGGAGTTTGTTTGCTGGAATGATTACCCGATACTTGAACCTAGTTTCCGAGCATACTGGGAGTCTGACATACCTGCTGATATTGGTTAACTGTAAGATTACGTGGAGGGTTGGCCCTAATAGCATGCATCGCACCTACGAGATATTCCGAAGCTTCCATTTGATATATAGGTGGCCGACTGCACTGGAACGCAAGGGCTGCAGTCGTGTCACCTTACAGGATCGGAACCAAAGCTGTAACTTGTTTCATTACTTTTTCGAAAATTATGGGATCATACAAAGGCAGTAGAAATTTTGCGGACAAGTATCGGATCATGTCTTGAATCGGGAAAATTTGATTTATCAAGTGCGTGGGAAAGCAAAAAGCCACGTACCCTTGACACGTCACATCCGTAAATAAAAAGCATCTCTCGAAAAAATAATCAGCATCGACTTTCTTCTTCCACCCATGTCTCGTCTTTCTAGGCGTCCCTCGCGCTCACAGTCGCGTCGTGTTCTATCTTCTCTTTCCTTCGCAATTTTCGCTCTCTTAGCTGTTCTCACTTTCTGTTCACCTGCTGTTAGAGCTGAGGAGTCCAGCTCCGAGTATGGAACTGTAATTGGCATTGGTATGTGCCAATAAATTATTTTCCTCTACATCATCTAAAATGTATCTACCTATTCGCTCAGACTTGGGTACGACGTACGCATAGCTATTACTGGTATTAGTTTTTTGTCACAAGCTAACCCCTTTGAAATAGTTACTCTTGCGTCGGAGTTCAACGTGGAGGAAGAGTTGAAATCATTGCCAACGACCAGGGTCATCGTATCACACCCTCATGGGTTTCCTTCACGGACGACGAACGTCTAATCGGGGATTCAGCCAAGAATGCGTACGCTTCCAACCCTTCAAACACTGTCTTTGATGCCAAACGTCTTATTGGTCGTAAAATGGACGACCAAGATATTGCTCGTGATATGAAGCACTGGCCTTTTGAGGTCCGTGAAAAGGGAGGCAAACCTGTAATATCGGTCACCCACAAGAACGAAAAGCGTGATTTTGTGAGCTGAAAAAAGCGTAGACATTATCCCGCGTTCTGACGTTTCAATATTCAGACTCCGGAGGAGATCTCTGCCATGGTTCTGACAAAGATGAAGGAAACTGCTGAGGCTTACTTGGGTGAAAAAGTCACTCACGCTGTGGTCACTGTTCCTGCCTGTAAGTCCGAATTATTGCTGGAATGCTTTTGAAGAGCAATTTTGAGAATCATTTTTCTCCAGACTTCAATGACGCCCAGCGTCAAGCTACTAAGGACGCTGGTACCATCGCTGGTCTTCAGGTTCTTCGTATCATCAACGAGCCAACCGCTGCCGCTATCGCTTACGGTCTTAACAAAAAGGCTGGCGAGTCCCAAATCATCGTGTATGATCTTGGAGGAGGAACCTTCGATGTTTCTCTCCTCTCTATCGACGACGGTGTCTTTGAGGTTTTGGCCACTGCTGGTGATACTCACCTCGGAGGAGAGGACTTCGACAACCGTGTCATTGACTATCTTATCAAAGCCTACAAGAAGAAGACCGGTACCGACGTTTCGAAAAATCTTCGAGCTCTTGGCAAGCTCAAGCGGGAGGTTGAGAAGGCCAAGCGAACCCTCAGTAACCAACAGAGTACTAGGATCGAAATCGAGAGCTTTGAAGACGGAAACGACTTTTCAGAAGTTCTCACTCGGGCCACATTCGAGGATCTCAACGTGGATTTGTTCAGAAAAACCTTGAAGCCTGTGGAACAGGTACTCATAGATGCCAATGTCAAGAGGGATGACATTGATGAGGCTCGTGTTCATCTACCTCTCGTCACTGTTCGACGTCTAACGGTCTCACTCAGATTGTCCTTGTCGGTGGTTCCACTCGTATTCCTAAGGTCCAAGAGCTCCTCAAAAAGTTCTTTGGTGGAAAGGAGCCTTCCAAGGGTATCAATCCCGATGAAGCTGTCGCTTACGGTGCCGCTGTCCAGGGCGGTATCCTATCAGGTGCTGAAGGCACTGCCGACGTTGTCCTTGTTGATGTCTGCCCCCTCACTCTCGGTATCGAGACCACTGGTGGTGTCATGACGAAACTCATCCCTCGTAACACTGTCATTCCTACGCGCAAATCTCAAATGTAAGTCTTCGTCGCTCAAGTCCTATGGAGTCGTTCATTAATTTTTGACACCAGCTTTTCAACTGCCGCTGACAACCAGCCGACTGTGTTGATCCAAGTATATGAAGGCGAACGTACTCTCACGAAAGATAACAACCTTCTTGGCAAGTTTGAGCTTTCCAGCATTCCGCCAGCACTCGCGGTGTTCCCCAAATTGAGGTTACCTTCGAGATCGACGCAAACGGTATCATGAAGGTTGGTGCTGCTGATAAGGGAACGTATGTACCTGCGATCATTTCCTGTTGTGATCCCTTATGCTGACGTCCAACTTGCACAGTGGTAAATCGGAGTCTATCACTATCAAGAACGAGAAAGGTCGTCTTTCTCAGGAGGAGATCGACCGCATGGTCGCTGATGCTGAGAAGTTTGCTTCAGAGGATGAGGCTCAGCGCAAGAGGATCGAATCACTCAACTCGCTCTCTTCCTTCGTGTATGGTTTGAGGACCCAGGTCAATGATGAAGACGGTATGGGTGGCAAAATCAGCGGTGAAGACAAGAAGACGCTTCTCGCTACTATCAAAGAGACCACTGACTGGATCGAGGAGAATGGTGCTTCAGCGACGGCTGAAGATTTAGAGGAAAAGCTTGCTGGTACGTTGAATTTATTTTGACAAGCAAGTACATCATCTAATAATCCGTGCAGAAGTTCAAGGTATCGTGAACCCCATTACCACGAAGATGTACAGCGGTGATGGCGGACCTTCTTACGGCGATGATGATGATGATGTCACGAGAGATCACGACGAGCTCTGAAAAGTTCAAACAGCACCCGGCGTCGGGCAGGATACATTCGTATGAAGCTGGTATAGAAGATTGCTTCACGGCTTGCAGTGTGTGCATCAGGGAAGGTTGTAATTTATCTACTCATTGTCTGACAAGACGTATGCTTCCCCCACGCATTCACATTCTCTTGAACGTACCTAAAAATCTTTCGAGTGGATTGTGCTTTATATTATTACCTATCAGTACAAGTAACGGTACTCGGTAAAAATCAAAACGAATTTCTCCGAAACCACAGCTGTCCAATGATTTTTGTTGTACTTGTCTCCAGATAAGGCCCTGATCGGCTGCAACGGAAAACGGTGCAGATTTTTGACGGGTACAGCCAAAAATACCCAGATCCGGGAAATGACGTAAGATCAGCGAGAAAAGCGAAAATTTCCGTGAAACTGGCGATCGGCAAAACACTCAGAGTCTGGCTGGGTCTGCGCGGCAATCAAAATAGTTCACTGACTCAGCAAAGAAGCGCCGACACCAGTACAAAGATTCTCTCAACACCAAAGCAATTTTGATGAAGGGGTCTACTGTCTGACTGCTATACTAGTATACAGCATCTGTATCCACATGTCAGAAGCTCCTGAACTCATGAAAAAAGCAATGCATACTTATATTGGTAGCAAACACACGAAAAATCCGTCAAGCGGAAATAGCCGCTGAAATACTTTGATTATCTTTATAAAGCTAATCAAGATCATCACATGACTACCGATAAACTATTTATAAAAGTCACATGACTTCTAGTTGTTATTTCTGCTCAGCAAATTTATTAAAAATGTACGCATCAAAACAGCGGCAAAGTCCGGTACTCAGGCCGTGACAACAAACCCGTTGTAAAACCTGAGTCAGGATTTGATGGGAACCAAACCCGGAAACCGTTTTCCTGCACCGTTTTCCGTTGCAGCCGATCAGGGCCTAAGTCAGACTGTGGCTTGGAGTTTAATGTTTATAGAATTATGTAATATATGAGTAAGGGTTTTTTTGGCTGGCTTTAGCCCCGCGCTCCCGCCCGTGGTCGCTGGGTGAACTGAACGACCCAAGCCAGGACTCAATCGGGGAGACCGGCGGTTGCGGGTGAGCAAGAAATCCAAATAGAGTGTGACTCTGTGAATAGTGTGATTGAAATTTGTTTCATAGGTAAGTTTCTTGGGTGTTAGCTGTCAGTTATGTCAGTACCACTAATACATGCATCAATGAGTGAATTCTGTATGTGATTGGCTCTTTGGTAATTGGAGATAGTAGAATTGAGTCCTGATATCTGAGAATGGTCATAGGCTTTGAGAATATGAGTAGGAATAATATCTTCATAATGTCGCCAGTATAGTAAGAATGCCAGTGATGTCCAGCCACCTAAGGCAGCCACTACTTCTGGTGTCATGCCAGCTAGTAGTAATTCAATGGCACCTCCAATGCGTCCCCTGGAAGATCCAATATTCCACGCAAAATTGGGTCTGCCGGGTTCTTAGCAGATTCGATATAGGTGAGTTCAGGGAGTACGAATAAAGGGCCCAGCATAGAGACGATCTTAAGAAATAAGAGTGAGTAATGGAGTCTTTTTTTTTTTTTAGCAGATATGCATATGGGAATAGAATGAATGGGTAGTGGAGTTTCTCGTTTTTGTGTAAATGTGTGTAGAAAGAATGAGTGCCTAGCCAAGTAATGGCAGATAGGGAGCGCGAGTATGCATTCAAGAGTAGTAATAAGCCCAAATAGGCAGAATAAAGGTGAATGAGCCTGTGTCTTTGTAGTGAATGAGCATACAAGAATGTGTCCATAGCCGAATGATGGCATAGGACTGTGGGTGGTGAATAAGCCTGAGTTTTGTAGCGAATGTGCATACAAGAATATGTCCATAGCTGAATGATGGCATAGGAGTGTGGGCGGCGAATGAGCCTGAATTTGTAGCCAATATGCAAACAAGAGTGTCCGTAGCTGAATAATGGCATAGGAAAATGGGTGGCGAATAAGCCTGAGTTTGTAGCAAATATGCATACAAGAAATATGTCTGTAGCCAAATAATGGCGTAGGACAGTAGGAAAGGAGAGACTCACCAAATCCGTCATGTATGTTGCCCAGTCAAAAGTGGTCAGAAATTCTTCGCTCAAAGTATAGGAATTCTGATGTAGTGCGGGCATGTTGCCAAGAGAGAATCCTGTAGTTAGGAATTCTACCAAGAAGGGGTAAGCGGGCCAAAGATTACATCAAGTGAGCTCAATGGCAAAAACTGAAGCATTGTATGGCGTGATGATGCAATTGTTTATTTCAATGAATTTGGGTGATGTGTTTTTTGTAGGTTTTTGGAGAATTTTCGAGTGCAAGAAATCATGCCAAGCAAAGATAGAGTAGAGAGGTTCTTTTGCAGCAATATTAGAGATTTGTGGGGCGAGAAACTCGATGTAAAGGATCCCATTTGAGAGCTGGGTGGTGTTAAGATCGTGCAAGACCTTCGGGCGAAATATTGATCAGACAAATCCCGAAGCGACTTGACAACCTCCGAACAAGATTGGACTTCGGCAAAGCTATTAGCAACACCTCTATACACCGCGCAGTCCGACGAAGTAACGAACGAAGCTCGTTAGCGAAGCGAATAAAAGGATAGTAGTTGACTTTAGAAGGAAGCGTTCGGAGTCAATCTAAGTCGATTTCAAAACTGAAGTCTACCATACTTGATGCTACCTATTTATACTAATTCGCTATCTCGTATGTCAGACGTGTAGATAAGAAATGACAATAGGAATGAAAAAGACAATAGAATAAAAGGAGATGTAAAAGACAATAAGAGAAACAAAACAAAGGATAGAAACATAATGAGCAAGTGAACAAATGAACAAGCGAACATATCAGTAGTGCGACGCGAAGTCAGCGAAGAGAGCAAAGTGTAAGAGCACGAAGTGAGTACTTAGCGAAGTGATAGCGATGACCAATGCGTATATTGCGGAACCAATATCGCATGAATATAACAGTATCCCCCTCTTAAGCTCTTGCCCTCAAGAGCTTCATGAAAAAATCTTCGAGTCGAAATTCCGAAATTTTCCGTGATCCTAAATTTTCCGAAACTTGTGATCTGCTGATCCTGCCGTGATAAGATAAGCAAATCACGTGATGTCTGGATGTCCTTATTTTGCCAACGTTGAAGTTCGTTTCGTATCTTCTTCGTTCACTCTATCCATCCCCTACTATCATGAACAACAACGCTAAAGCCAGCGGCAGCAAGCGTCGTCTCGATGACGATGGCGATAACGAGAGGAGGAGGCCGAGGAAGAGAATGGAGGACAGGAAGAAGGAGCGATTGGCGCGTCTGCGTCAAAAGCTACGTACGCGTCACGCAATAGTGAGGAAGGAAGAAGAAAAGGAACAGAGGGATGAGGAGAACGACGAAGAACGTCGAAACAAGGTGCGTAGTGACATGCTTTCTTAACGAATTTCACTAACCCGTTTATAGTTACCGCCAGTTGAGGAACCTCCAGCGCCTTTGGCGTCGCGTTCGGATTTCCCTTCCGACCATTGGGTCGAACCTTCCGAGGAGTACCTGGATCTCTCCCCATCCTATCCCAACAATCGCGTCTCGGTTATGGTTCCACCACTTCCCCCTTCATCTCCTCCTGCCGATGGACCGGTAATTGGTGCACCGAGGATTCCTTGATGTGCCAACTGCAAGATTGGAGCTCGCGTAGGGCAACCGTGTATCGTGCAGAATGCGCGAAACAGGTGTACCTCATGCGCAACGCGAACGATCAAGTGCGCGGACAATGAGACATTGGCAGCACGGAATGCGAGATTGGCGAAGGGCGAGAAGAATGGCAAGAGAAGAGGGAAACTAGTTAAGGAAGTCGAGGAGGACGATGAGGAGGATGAAGATCAGAGAGATGTGTCGAAGGTACCGCGAATGGGTTTGCGAGAACGCTATCCAAGGGGAGCGCAATCGCTGGAGGACTGCCTTTTGATCGAGACTCGGCGAATTGGAGAGCAGCAGGAGATGACCATGAGGGTTATGGACCGAATGGAAGAGAGGCAAGAGAGGATTGAGAACGAGCTCGCGAGGATCGCGAGGATGCTGGAGGTGAGGGAAAACGAGGCGAATGAGGGGAGCGAAGGCAAAGAAAAAGACGAAGAGGATATTTAATGAGTAAGGTTTTTTGAAGTACAGAATTTTGTGTATATATAAAAGAATTATCTTGTATCAAATTTGAGTGAAAATAAGTAGTTAATTCGAAGTAAGATTGGTTCGCCGCGAACCTTTGCGAAGAGCGAAAAAGGACTTAGTGAGTTTTGAATCAGGTTCGCGTCGTCGGCGAAGTATTTAAGAACAAAAGAAGAAATGTTTATGAGGGAACAACACTCAAGTACTATCATTGTGTGTTCCCCGCGAGTAAAACGCGAGTAGAAAGTGAGAGAAAGAGAAATTGTGAAGGGTAAGAAAAAAAGGGCGAACTAGATTTGCAAAACCTTATCTAGTGGTCCGGGCTTATTCGGATACCGTTGGTGGAACATGAGAAGTGCATCTACTTCAGGCACGTCTTCATTAGTTCGAATCTCCGTGGCGAGAACCCAGGAGAACTCATCTGGGGTTCCCTCGTATCCATTCCATCGGACGTAGTAGAGAAGAGGGCAAGCCTTTCGTCTACGGTCAATCTTCCAATCGAGGATTTCGGCGATTTCGAATTCCTCTTCGCCATCTACTTCGATTGGGGGTGGTGGCGATTGAATTCAATTTGGAATGATGTTTTCGGTGTGAGGTTCGAGCTGTGAAACGTGGAAGACAGGATGAATCCTGCTCATGTATTGGGGTAAGTTGAGCTTGTATGAAAGCGAGCCTACACGTTCGATAACTAGGAAAGGACCAAGAAACTTTTCAGCGAACTTCGGAGTAGGACGAGTGGAGCGAATGTGCTCAGCGAGAACGTAGACTTGAGTTCCTACAGGGAACTCTGGTGCTGGAATGCACGTACGATCTGCCTGTGCTTTATACTTGGTTTGCGCTCGTGTGATCTCGTCGCGAAGTGTCGCGTGAAGTTTGTCGAGGTTGACTACGAAGTCTTGAGTGGTGTCTGAAGCGAGTTTGTATTCCGGATGAACGGTGATGTTGGGATGATAGCCTTTGTTAGCGAAGAATGGCGAAATACCGGTAGAAGTGTTCGGCGCATTGTTATACGCGAACTCGGCGATTGGTAATAGCTTGGCCCAATCGTCTTGCTGGTAAGAACAGTAGATTCAGATGTATTGTTCGAGAGTTTGATTGACTCGTTCTGTCTGACCATCAGCTTCTGGATGATAACCGGATGTGAAATGAAGTTCCATGTCTAAGGCTTTACCCAAGGCCTGGAAAAAGGCTGAAACAAACTCTGAACCTCGGTCCGAGGTTACGTGGTTCGGGACACCATGTTTGGAGAATACGTGGATGACGAATAGATTAGCGAGCTGTTCGGATGTAATGGTGTCGTAAGTAGGAATGAAAATCAATTGCTTTGAGGCTCGGTTGACGATCACTAAGATGGTGGTATACCCTTTGGAGTTTGGAAGCTGTTCTATGAAGTCCATAGATATCGAGTCCCAAGGGCGAAGTGGCACTGGGAGTGGCTTGAGCAGTCCGTAAGGGCAATGTCGTCGAGGCTTGTTGCATCCGCAGTCAGTACAAGATGAGATGTAATCCCGAACAAAGTCGCGAATCTTCGGCCAGGTATATATTCGGCGAATAGATTCTAGAGTACGATTCATACCGAAGTGTCCTGCCAAAGGATGATCGTGGTGGTTGCGAAGTACTTGTAGTCAAAGGTCGTCGTGGCTCGGAACATAGATTCGCTGATCAAGGCAAAGTAAACCATCCGAGTTCAAGGTCCAGCGCGGTCGTTCTGCTTCTCCTGCATACTGTAATCCAAGTGTTGCGTCAGCGTCATGTTGATAAGCGTTACGAATGGATTCGTGAAGTGCATCGACGTTCATAATAAACGATGCGCGAAGTGCTGGAGCTTGCAGGAACGTTGCGCGAAGTGACGTGGTTAGTTGCTCGTTAGTGAAAATGGGTCGAAAGTTGTGAGGGTTGACCTTGGCGTAGGTGCTATCCCCCTCTTTAGGGTAGACGTCCCATCGTCTAGTCAAAGCGTCAGGCTTTTCACCGAGTTTACAGGGGCGAAAGCGAACTACCATGTTGAATTGGTGTAAGAATTCGGACCATCGCACTTGTCGGCGCGTCAGGATCTTCATTGTCGCGAAGTATTCGAGGTTTTTGTGATCCGTGACAACGTCAATAGGGTCGCCTGATCCCTCGAGATAATGTCGCCACGACTTGAAGGCTTCGAAAATTGCCAGAAGTTCTTTGTCGTGCGTGTCATAGTTGAGTTCGGCAGCCTGCAAGGTTCGCGAATAGAAAGCGACTGGATGTATTCCGTCCTCGAGAGTGATTGAAAGGATTACGGCGATGACGTAGTCCGAGGCGTCAGTTTCGACTGTGAGTAGTTTGTTCGGCTCCCAATGAGCAAGGATAGGAGCGTGCATGAAGGCGAATTTAAGCGAATCGAATGTGTCCTGGCATTGCGAAGTCCAGACCCACGGCGAATCCTTTCGCATGAGTCGTGTAAGGGGTAGGACAATGCCACTATATTTATCGATAAATCGGCGATAGAAATTAGCAAAACCAAGGAATGATTGGATATCTTTGACTTTACGAGGAGTAGGCCAATTGATGATAACCTTGATTTTATCGTCAGCCATGCGAAGACCTTCCGGTGATAGGATGTAGCCTAAATATTCGACGGTTGTTTTGTGCCATTCACATTTCGCAGAGTTGGCAAAAAGGTTGTTAGCGCGCAATCTGCGCAGGACCTCGCGAACGTGTTCGCGATGTTCTTCAATGCTGTCCGAATAGATGAGTAAGTCGTCCATATAGACAATTAGGTTGATGTCGAGCATGTCTGTGAAGACAGTGTTGATGAAGCGTTGAAATGCTGCAGGTGCATTGCTAAGTCCAAAAGGCATAACGTTCCATTCGAATGATCCATATCGAGTGCGGAAAGTTCTCGTCGCCTTCGTGGATGCGGACGAGGTGGAATGCATGCTGTAAGTCGATCTTTGTATAAATTTTAGCTTTTCCAGGAGCATCAAGAAGATCAGAAAGTAAAGGGAGAGGGTACCAATCCTTTTTGGTAATTCTATTGAGTCCGCGAAAGTCGACGCAAAGGCGAAGTGCTCCGCCCTTCTTCGGAATGAAGAGGACAGGGGCGCCGTGCGGCAAAGTCGAAGGTGAAATAAATCCCGAAGCGATGTGTTCGTCCAAGAATGCGCGAAGGGCTTCTTGTTCTTTAGGCGAAAGTGGATAGATGCGAGCAAGTGGTGGTTCCTTGCCGTCTTCTAGTTCAATCTTTAGGTCATAGGGTCAATGTTCCGCTAATGTATCGGCTTTGGCTTTGTCAAAAACATCAATGAATTCGGCATACTCGGCGGGTATTTCGGGTGCTGTTGGTTTCGGGACTGGCTTGTCCGATTTGGCGAGGCGTCCAGCGAGCTCCGAATGAACTGCGTGAAACAGGATTGGTTCGAACCCTTCCTCCTTGCAAACACGACGGAATGCTGCAGCTCCAAGTAGCCGTATGTCGATTTCGTCTTTGTCTAAGCGTGAGGACCTTTGTGAAACAGAAGGGTAAGTGTAGATTGGTTCAAAGGGAAACTTCTCTTTTAGGGTGCCTCGGCGAGAGGAGCGAGACTTCGGCGAGCGTGTCGGCAAAGGTTGTTGTGGGCGTGGAGTATCCACCGAAATTTCATCCTGGAAAGGCGAAGCTATTGCGACAGGATGTGACGTCTGTAGGTGATCTTGAGTATTAGCGAGTTCGCGGAATGCAATGTTTCCAGTCGACCAGTCAACCAACGGGTTGTAGCGGTGAAGGAAATTATATCCTAGAACTGCTTTACACAAAGAATCGAGCGAAGTGACATAAAAGTCCAAATTCAAAAGTTCGCCAGAGGGAAAACGAATAGGTAGAGAAGCTATCTCTGAAATCGGAGCTGGTGCTAAAGAGCCATCGAATAACCTAAGATTTATAGACGGGATACGCGTGACTGGGATGTTATTTTGGGAGACGTAGCGAGAATCAATGAAACAATCGGTAGAGCCTGAATCAAGAAGAGCGAGAAATTTGAGTAGATAAGTGTTCGGTTTGTTCGAAATAGTATCGGAAATGTTAAATTCAGTAGTCAAATGTAAGCGAAGTGATTTATCGTTCAAAGAAAGAGCGGATGCGTTGAGATATACTTCCCGTGAGTCAGTACAATCCTCGTCAACGCAACTCCAGTCTTGTACCGGGGAACTAGAGCTGCAGACTATTTTGGCGACTCCGGCGAAGTAGCCGAATCTACCGTGCTAGCCGCGCGAGCTTTGGAGGCTTCTGAGGCCTGTTGTTTCCGACATTCGCTCAGCTTGTGACCAGGTGTGCCACAGAATAGGCAAAGTCCGTTCTTCTTTCGCTTCTCGTACTCCACGTCCATTAGTTTGCCGCTTGTGTTGAGTTTGTCAGCATATGGTTTCGCTGATGTCGAGTTAGCTCGTCCACTGGAGGAGCTGTTCGATTGATCCGAATTTCCCTGTCCGCGGCTTTTGCCAGATTTGCTGCCTTTCTTCGGCTGAGCAGCGCCAAATGAGGAAGATGGGTTAGAAGAAGAAGGGGGTGCTGTAGTTGCGGGGATGTCGTTTGATTTCTTGCCTTTACCTGAACCAGATTTCTGAGATTGGTCCCTAGCACGTGCAGATTCGCGTTTCCGTTCCTCTTCGCGGCGCCAGTAACGACTGTCAATGCGCTGTACCTCGCGCCCAAGATCGATGAGTGTGACAGGTTCCGGGTATGAGCGCGCAAGTTCGTCTTTGAGCCGGGTGCTAAGACCGCGTTTGAAGGCCCAAGCTAAAGCAACAGCGTCCCAGTTAGTTTGTGCAGCGAGCGAATTGAAACGAATCATGTATTTCCGAATCGGGTCGTTTTCCTTCATGCGGAGATTTCCTAGACGTTCCTCCGCATCGCCTTCCATATCATACAGACCGAAATTATCCGTTAGCTCCTGCACAAGGTATTGGAATGAGTGCATCCAAGCAGGAGGGTCAAAAGGATCTGGATTAAGCAGGTCCGGTTCAAACCATTCTTTGGCAGACCCACTGAGGTATGACAAGGCGTAGGAAACTTTTCGTTCGTCGGTAAAATAGTTTGGTCGTTCGGCGAAGATGAGTGCGAGCGAGGCGAGAAATGACTGGAGTTTTCGCGGTTCCGAGCCATCGAAGACATCAGGATCGCGAAGCTTCGCTTTCGATGAACCGTCGCCATTACCAACTTTACCCATGACCGATGAGAGACCCTGAAGAGTAGTAAGCATAGAAGTCATAAGACCCATAGCGATATTTTCCGGATTGTTAGGGTCGTTGATATTACCGTCAGGATTACCAGGATTACCAGGATTACCAGGAGGACCATTGGGACCATCAGGAGGGCCACCGCCTGGAGGACCGCCACCTGGAGGGCTGCCTGGACCACCTCCGCCATCTTCACCGTCATCTCCACCGTCATCTCCCGGGTCACCCGAAGGTTGAGGGTTGTGATTGTCGTCTTCGCCATGTTCGCTGTGATCTTCGCCTTGATTCGGGTCATCCTCGTCATGTTCTTCAGCTTCCTCGATCAGATTCTGAATATGAGCGGAGGGTGAGGTTGGTCGATCGCTTGCGCGTCCACGGCCGGTGGTTACGTAAAGTCGATGAAGTGAATCAATCGAAGGCGAGTTGCTAAATCCCGTAACAGCGGGAGGTGGTGAAGGTGGAACCGTAATGTTTGCTTCACTGAGTCGAACTGTAGCGAAGTTGGGGTTTGTCCGTCGTCGTTCTTGACTGACATTCTGAATGCGGGCGAAACGAGAGCGGTTGAATGGAGAGAGACTTTGCGCATTAGCGACAAAGGGATTTGTGACAGTAGATTCCGTAATTCCAGAGTTACTGGATTCGTTGGTGATTGTTCGTTGGCGTTGTCGAGTATTAGATGGTTCACCTGGAGGTGTTCGAAGCATAGTGAGATAGAATCAAATAACGATGTATAGTTGAGTTTTGAAATACTGTTAAGATCGTGCAAGACCTTCGGGCGAAATATCGATCAGACGAATCCCGAAGCGACTTGACAACCTCCGAGCGAGATTGGACTTCGGCGAAGCTATTAGCAACACCTCTATACACCGCACAGTCCGACGAAGTAACGAGCGAAGCTCGTTGGCAAAAGCGAACAAAAGGATAGTAGTTGGCTTGAGAAGGGAGCGTTCGGAGTCAATCTAAGTCGATTTCAAAACTAAAGTCTACCATACTTGATGCTACCTATTTATACTAATTCGCTATCTCATATGTCAGACGTGTAGATAAGAAATGACAATAAGAATGAAAAAGACAATAGAATAAAAGGGGATGTAAAAGACAATAAGAGAAACGAAACAAAGGATAGAAACATAATGAGCAAGTGAACAAATGAACAAGCGAACATATCAGTAGGATGACGCGAAGTCAGCGAGGCGAGCGAAGTGTAAGAGAATGAAGTGTTAAGTAGCGAAGAGAGTAAGGCGAAGTCGCGAGGAGAGAACTTAGCGATATGATAGTGATGGCTAACGCGTATATTGCGGAACCATTATCGCATGAATATAACAAGGACCAACTATTCTACTCTTGTAGCTTTATACTGTAATCACTACCTAAGGGTCGCTAAGCGATCATATCCTAGAATAGTATGGTCGAACATGTGGAGGATAAAAGGGGTAAGTATAAAGGGAATGATATAAAAGGATATATAAAGAATTGGTTAAGGCGTGAGGGATATAAAAGTGAAGTGTAAAAGATCGCAGAGTAAGCTCCACGACGGAGGAAAGTAATGAAGTCAAATACCGGGAAAAGGATCGTCGGGACCGCGGGAGTTGAACTTGGCATGGCCGTAACATAGCATAGGCGCACAATTGTGGACACCCTTTTTCACGCCTCATGCATTTTGCATATATACAGTACCAAACAAACCCCTATTCTGTTATGATCATGCACGGTCGTAGGGATAAGTGTGGATCGCAGACTATAAGTCCGCGGGGTAAAAGACCAAACACCGAGATAAATCCCGGTGAGGGTTGGATGAACCTATGGAGAGGTAGTTGGACATTGACGCTACTATTAATAGCGTCCCCAACACGCCGCTGTCCAAAAGCGAAGGTGAGGGTAATTCCGATCGCAGGAGAAACTCACGCGATCATACTTAGGGTGAGGTTTTGAGAATGAACTCTAATTGAAAGGATACACTGTCGAAGTGCGCTATCAAAGTCGATATTTAAACTGAGGACCAACTATTCTACTCTCGTAGCTTTATACTGTAATCACTACCTAAGGGTCGCTAAGCGATAGTATCCTAGAATAGTATGGTCGGACATGTGGAAGATAAAAGGGGTAAGTATAAAGGGAATGATATAAAAGGATATATAAAGAATTGGTTAAGGTGTGAGGGATATAAACTTGAAGTGTAAAAGATCGTGGAGATAAACTCCGTGACGGAAGAAAATAGTCAAGTCAAATACCGGGGAATGATCGTCGGGCCCGTGGGAGTTGAACTTGGCATGGTCGTAACATATTCCTACTGTAGAAAGGAGGAATCAAATCAATATTCACTTTCTGTGTTTGTTGGAGTACTGTTAGCATCTACAAGGTCACTAGTACAACACTACCCTTGTAATTCACAGTGCATAGCAACAGTATTACTGTCCGAGAGTACACACTGTTGTCTGACAGCCTATTTGCTGCAATAGTGTGTGCAACATCAACTGTCCCAGGTTGACCTTCAACACATGCCCCAGCCAAAACACTCCAACAAATTTACACACTCATCTCAATATAAAACATAATATTATAATATATGTGATGACTCAGCAGGTCTATCTTATTGATTAGTGCCCTTTGTGTGAACTTTGATGCCCTGTGACTGCTTGTGACACAACGCGCTGTCTCATGTTCATCTCACATGCGTCTCTCATCATTCCAAAATTACAGATCTCTCATTTCAATATCATATCACACAGTGTCATATCAAAGTTACAGAACAGAGCCTTAGATTCTTGAAAGATGCCACAGAAAAAAAATCACGGTTAGTGGATCAAGGACTACTAGTGGCTCAAGGACTCCAAGAACACTGTATATCTAAGATTCCTAATTGTTTTCAATTTACAGAGAGTGCACGCTGATTTCTCACATAATAGCCACCCTCACAGGCATCTTTCCCGTTGCTGTCTCTTCACCAAAGATCACTCTCTTGACCGCTTCCAAAGCGGGTTTCGTATACTCGTTACAGGCCAAATAAGAATCTTTAGCGCGGAGCTCATCCTGAAATCCAATGAGATCGTAAGGTGTGCAGCTAGAAACAACGACAACTCTCTCCTGGGCAGAACGCAGAATTCGTTCAAGCCCTCGTAGCTGCCATGTACTGCGGTCAGCATTTCTGAGGGTATAGATGACCTGTTCTTCAGGCTGTACGACATATTGTCCGTCGATATCCTGTTGGCTGAAAACAACATGCCGAGTGCTGGAAACACTCTTTTTGATAGCATCGACGAATGAAAGGAAGTAAGATCCAGTCGTGTTCCGAATTGCCCCTCCCTTTGTCCTTAGTACACCCTCTGCGTCATCCACCGCGAGGTTGTAGCGTTCCATCGCTGGAGTGAAAACGACAATCTTTTTTTGAGGATCGAGCATTTCCCCTCTTTTCAAGCAGACAATGGTTCGCTTGTAAGCAGCCAAGCTCAGTGCGGTATTGCAGGCTTTGATTTGATCCCAAGCGTCTTGATTCCAACCCCCCCGTTCACCGTACAGGTTCCACTCCAGCCCTAAGGCCTTTTTCCATTTCGCAACTCTCTTCGTACTTTCTCTCAGTTTGTCCAAGGGGAACCTTCCAGTTTCAACAGCCGACCAGACGTGCTGGACGGCGGCTTTCTGCTTTTCGAATGTATGACAGATCATGACTATGTCTGCTCCGGCTTCCAGAGCTAACACAGCGCCTTCTTCGATTCCTGGTCCGCCTTTCCACTCCTTCCCTCTGTCAGCTTTATCGATAGAATCAGGTCCATAATCTGTGTCAATCCCTTGGTCAGATATTTGACATTGCTGTCCTTTCATTAAATCTTCTCTCGTTCGGGCTATAGCGTCCATCTCGAGACAGTCGGTCACTACGACACCATCAAAACCTAAGCCTTTGATTCTCTCTCGAAGAATGCCAGTCGTGACAGTAGCACTCAGAGAAGCTGATTCGTCCGCTTTTCCTGTGACGAGTGGCAAGGACATATGTCCAGTCATGACGGTAATCATATCAGATTCGTTGTCTTTGAAGCTATTCTTGTCGTATTGAATTTTTTCTGTCAGTCGTCTAAAGGGAACCAGCTCAATATTCTCCAATCCCGAGCCGTCGGGGTTGTGCGCCCATTCTTTGTATACTCGAGGTAATCCAATGTGAGAGTCCACACGAGTATCTCCATGACCAGGGAAGTGCTTGACGCTCGGCGCGACGCCTGCACTTGTCAAGCCTTTGCACGAAGATAGAACGTGCTGAGCTACGCGCTCAGGGTCTGATTGAGATGAATACCTGACAAATCGTAAAGATGCAATCGTATACACACCATCTCCAAAACTTCGTACTCCGATGACGGGGTTCTCTCTTTCACTATTAACATCTGCGACAGGTGCGAATGCCCAGTTGACCCCAAGCATGTTCAACTCAACACCCTGAGCAGCATAGATGGCTTCTGTGAAGTTGGGGGAGCTCTTTGATGGAAGATCATCAGAAAAAGTAAGGTCTTCAGAAATCGAGGCCATAGCCATAGCACCAGGACTAATTGACGATGATGAGGTGAAAGAGTAAGTCTGTGTAACGAGCATTGCTCACAAGAGTGTTGCGACGCCGTTTGCGCTGAAAGCAGAAACCAGACCTACGAGAGTCACATTGCATAAGTAGCATCGATGCTGCTAGCTGGCGTGTGAATTCTGTCTAATCACCTCCCTCTTGATCCGTTCCAATCCCTAATCCAAGTATTTGACCAGAATCGCGAGCGTGCTGTTGCAGACCTGCGATATATGAGGCGAGAACCTCTGCTCGTTCGCGCTCCGAACTAACAGCATGTTCCGGCTCCAGAACGTTTCGTTTCATGAAGATAACGTTTCCGGCCCAGTATCCTGGACCTATGAGAGTCAGGATATCCGTCCCTCTACCAGAGAAAGGCGACGGTCCATGAAATCCAAAGATGAAATGCTAGAACGACTGTGAGGAAGGGATATATGAGGATATGCAAGGTCAAAAGCGATCTCGGACCTGGCCGATTTCTTTCTTAATATCGTCTGTCAGCTTGAGCGCTGAAGTTTGCGCCATGTTGGGATAAGTGAGCTGATAGGATTTATTCGCTAGTAACTGACACAAAGAAGTTAGTGAGTGTGAGATAAGTAACTTAGTAGGTATGTAAGCAATGGTGGGTAAGTGGCGTGTCACATGACCAGTATGTGGGAGAACTGTACAGTTGATAAACGCAACTGTCTGTTCTCGATCCCTTAAACCCGCGCTCAAGCGTTCCTCAAGACTTTTTTATCTCGTCGACACTACCAAAAATTTAAGCAGCCATGGGTCGTATGCACGCTCCGGGAAAGGGTATTTGTGAGTAATTGAATCTGATCGTAAGTGAAATTTCCTAAGTCTATTGCAGCCTCCTCAGCGCTTCCTTATCGCCGTGCACCCCCTACTTGGTTGAAGACCACCCCAGAGGATGTCGTTGATCATATCGTCAAACTCGCCAGAAAGGGTCTTACCCCTTCCCAGATTGGTGTTACGCTCCGTGACTCGCACGGTATTCCCCAGGTCCGGTTCGTCACTGGAAACAAGATTTTACGTATCCTCAAAGGCCACGGTACGTCTATCCCTCTCCGAAAGGATGAGAGGCTTCCATGTTCCTTCATCGAACGACTTCGAAGAGCTCATGCGTTTTCGGGTTTTTCCCTCCTTTACTGCTTTCTTTGCGTTTTCCCTTTAATGCGGGATATACCTTTTTGTTAATGGGATAGGACTTGGCCCATCCATCCCTGAGGACCTTTGGCACCTCATCAAAAAGGCGGTTGCCGTCCGCAAGCACTTGGAGACCAACCGAAAGGACAAGGATTCCAAATTCCGTCTCATTTTGATTGAATCCAGAATTCATCGGTGAGTGCTATGTGCGTTGTAAGTTTGGTTGACTCTGATCAATTTGCTCTCTATAGTCTTGCTCGTTACTACAAGACTAAGCAGCAGATCCCCCCGACGTTCAAGTATGACTCGGCGACTGCGTCTACTTTGATTGCTTGATTGGGAGGGAACAATTTGGTCTCTCACTGTGCATATCCCTTCTATACGAAAAGTCTATAATATGGTATTTGTATGCAATGAAATGAATATGCGTATCCCACGAATCGATACCCCGAGAATGTCAAGCCTTGAATGAGAGTACATACTTGCCTAAGCTGTATCATCCATCGAATATTTTTCCCCAGACACGGCATTTCGATCACGTGGTAAATAAATTCGCCAGAGGATGAGTTCGCTGAACTTGAGGCTCTTCACTTTGCAATCACTTCAGACCTTGAGGTACATCGACAGTGTGCCTATTCATGCGCTACTGGGTATACTCAACTCTCTCAGTAACCAGACTGTTGAACCGTATGTGTTCTGTCGTTGCGCCACTAAAATAAATCCACTATAATAAATTCCGTGGGTGAAATGTTGAAACCTCAGAATTAGCTTTAGCTCACTTCATCATTCCTCTATTTTCTAGGACCACCATGTCTGATGTTCTACTCAATGCATTCAACGACTCATCTATGCAATCATTAGGCAATATTGAGCTTACACTTGGTTCATTGCCTTCTGATTTCTCTACTCCTCCGCGACCAGGTCTTCGCGTTCCTTCTGCCACATCGCAAACAACTGCCCAATCTTCGGCTCCCGTAACGAGTCCTCCTTCAGTCTCTGTCTCCTTCCGCCGGAAAGGAGAAACCTCCTTGTCGCGCAAGCTCACCGGAGAAACTGAAGTCGAAGGAGGTTTGGAGACTGCATCTGCAGAAAAGAGTAGATGGGGTGATGTAGGACTCGACACTCCTATTTCCGCACGTCCCGCAGCTTCAGGGCATCGCAGCCGTCCGAGTGTCAGCGGAAGTCAAAAGGGCGTACCGCTGACACTACGTGATCAGGAGAAGGTACTTTGCGACATTTTATTTCGAAGATCCCTCATAATCATTCTTTACAGCATATCGACAGCTTGAAGAAAGAAAACTTCGATATCAAGCTTCGAGTACACTTTCTAGAGGAGCGTCTCGCTGAACTTGCCCCGAACAAATGGATGCCGCCCTCAAACAGAACATTACTCTCAAAATCGAAACACATAATCGTGGCCGTGAGATAAAGCGCCTTAAGAAACTATTACTCGAATTGGAACGCGAATTGGAACGTTTACAGCGCAGTACCGGACACCGAGGGCACGAGAGAGAGAACTGGAAGCAAAACTTGAGGAACGCGAGAGAGATATCCGAGAATTCAGGCAAAAGCAGGTCTCTATGGACGGTGGAGATGCATCATCACGAGAAGTGGAAGCAAGAAACGCGGAGCTTGAGGAAGAGTTACACAATGTCAGGGGTTTACTGGAAGACAACGTCATAGAAATTGAACGGCTACAGGATCTTGTCGAGCGCAAAGGAAACATATCGAGTACAGGAGATGCTCACCGGATAGATGAACTCGAATCGGACGTCGATCGACTGAAGCAGACGATCACTGAACAAGCACAGCTCCTGGATCAGAAGGAGGACGACAAGGTTGAACTGCTGGACGAGATTGAAGCTCTCAGACTCAATCTCGAGGATCTTCAACAGCGGCGAGAGGCTGATTCAATAGAACGGAGCCAAAGCCGGGCTCAGATGCTTGAAGAAAGGGAAGAGCGAGAGGCTGTTGAGGACGATTTGAACGCATTGAAGGATCGGTTAGCTGCGGCTCTGATTGAGCTACAACAGAAAGAAGATGATACCGAGAGAAAGGACCAGATGCTGCAAGATTTGACATCTCAACATCAGCAGATTGTCGAAGAAGTGGAGGAAGAATGGCGAGGGGAAGTGGCTGATCACAAACAGCAAGTTGAGGAGCTACGTGATGTACGTCTTTCAGAATTAGCTCGACTGTCTTTGAGCTTTTCTTGACATTGGCCGCAGGTGCTTGCTGAGCGAGATACGGAATGCAAAGAGCTCAGGCTCACCGTGAATGAGTTAGAGACCGCCATGAATGATCTTCACGGCAAGTTTGAGGCTACGCTTGCTCACTTGGAGCAAGACGCCGATGACAAGGATGCTCAGATTGAGTCACTGAACGAGGCCATCGAAAAGCTCGGCGAACAGGTCTATGTATTGGAAGACGAGAATGACAGAATGAAGGAGGACTACGATAAGATCAAGGAAGAGGATGACGCGGAACGGGAAAGGTTGGAGACATTAGCTGCTGCTCTCAAGGAGGTCAGGCTTCTCCACATATCACTTGAATATGGACGAGCCGTTAAATATGAACCCGCAGAAATTGACCAACCTGAAGGCTAATCTAGACGAGATGACTGATATGTATGAAACGTGCAGGCAAGAGGTTCACGCGCATCATTCACGCCAGGAAGAACTCGCTACTCATGTCGAAACTCTGGTTGACGAACTGGAGCGCGAGCGCGAAGCTCGAGAACGTGTAGAATCCGAATTCGATGCAGCCGACAAAGAGCATGACGCCAAATCGTGTGCAGAGCGCCGCACAATAGAAGCTAAAGAGTCTGCTCTTCAAAGCACTCTTGACGATCTTGCAAGAACACAGTCCCTTCTCACTCAACGCGAAACAGATCTAGAAGCGGTACAAAACGCTTTACAGATGATCGAGACTGAGTCCAAACGCGCAGGAGAGACACATTCGACTGCCCGGTTCTCACTTCAGCTCGAGGTCGACCGGCTGAAGAGAGATTTGGAGAGGTTAGAAGATGAGCTTTCTCGAGCACGGGCTGAACTAAGTGACAAAGATAACAAAGGGCGGGACCGTAATGGGGTCTTGGACAAGCTTCATGCGGAGAACAGGGACCTAGCTAGTCAACTTGCAGCCCAGACACAGGCTCGCTTGAATATCTCCGAGAAGCTTGATTACACTCAGTCAAGTCTCAAGGTAGCCGAAACAGAAATCACGACCTTCAAAAGTCGTGTGTCGGAGCTAGAGACGCGATTGTCAAAGGATCAAAGGTCGCTGTTGTCCGCTGAAAGCCAGTATAGAGATCAGTTGACTGAGCGAAACACACTCTTGCTCACTATCTATCAATATATGGATAAGATTCTCGGTGTTGACAATACGCCAGTGAGTACAGTTCCAAACATTGTTTGCTACACATACGCTTACCATGAATTAATATGAAGAAGAAGGGTGGTCAGGCAGAAACAAAGCCATTCACAAATTTTAGCGTTTTTCACGATAATCTTATCACGCGTTTGAAAGCCCTCAGCCAAATCCAGCTGGATTTTGACAAAAGATGCAAGGAGGTCGAAGGTCGCTTCACCGACAGGATGAACGATATGAGGAAGCAATTAGATAATCGTTGGAGGCAAATTGACAAGTTCGAGGCTGGTGTTAAGGTGTTTGCGGAGACCAAGGCGACCTGGAGACGCAAGTTCAATGCCAAAGAAGGCGAAGTGGAGGCTCTCAAGGTATGTTCTAAATGAAACTGTCATTCACTTGACTCAGGCCCTGATACTTAGCCTACTAGACTACCAACGTCGAACTTTCTGCCCAATTATCTAGTACTAAACGTCCCGGTCAACCCGACTCGATGGAGGTCCGCTCGCTTTCGGCCCGCGCAGTTACCGCTGAACGGCGATTGAACAATGCTCAAAACCAGTTGCTTGCGACTGAAGAGAAAATTGCTTCGATGTCACAAAAAACTGTCGCTACAGATTCAAAATGGGAAGCGAGGGTGAAAGAATACGAGGCTAGGTTGAAGGCTGCAGAGGAACGTGTGAAGCGAGAACGGCAAGGGGGAAAGGAGAGGGTCAACGAATTGGAAAATCAACTCAAGTCAGGATATCTTGTGCAAACGCAGTTTCCTGTCTAATCTCTTATTGATCTCGTCTCTTTCTCTAGGTCTTTGCAACGACAGCTCGAACTTGCTTCTAAGCGAAGTCAACAACTTGCTGGCGTCATCGACTCAAACAAACCTGGATCAAGTTCAACAACCAGCAGTCCCTCCTTAAGATGATGCGTTATTCTCTCGACATGCTCTTATCCACAAGTTGAGGCTGCCTCTTGTATATCTAACTCATTCTACCTGGGCCGTTTTCTGACCTGAAGTGATTTTGCGATTCCAATTCTTTCTCCCTCAGTGTCTGCATCATTCTCAAACACTACAGTAATACCATTCATGTCAAAAAAAAAACCTTCCGAGAACTCATACTTAGCGTACTTGAAACTGGAAACGTAGCACGGGGTTCGGCAGGAGCTTCCGGGTCCTATACTTTCGCGCGGACCAGTATTACCCCTTAAAGCCCCGTTCTGTAACTTTGATATGACATGTGTGAGAACAAAATCCCCGCCAAAATCTGAGATTGTCAGAAATTAAGATTTTTGTCAAATGTTTCCTGTAACCACTCATAAATTGGGTGTTCTGTAAAATATCATTCACGTTTGAAAACTTGAGGAAGAGAAAGTGGAAGGAAGGGACAAAGAAGAAGAAGAGGAAGAGTCCAAAGAGGATCAAGTAAGGCCCTGATTGGCTACAATGGAAAATGGTGCAGGAAAACGGAGTCAGGATTTGGTTCCTATCAAATCCTGACTTGGGTTTTCCAACGGGTTTGTTGTCACGGCCCGAGCATCCGGCTTCTGTATTTAAAAAGCCGCTGAATTTATTTTGATTAAAATCCATGCCTCTGATAAGAGACACACCAGGTCGAGATCACCTGGAGTGATTGAGGAAGGAGCCAAAAACTGTCAAGATCCGCACAACTCTATCTCTCGCTGCTGTGCTTGGTGCTCTTGCCTCCATTTCTTCAGTGGAGGTTGTTGAGCCTGTTGCAAAATACACCTCTATGCTCAGTGGCCAGATGTGGCTCAAGGAAATCTTGTATGGCCATCCCAATCAGTGTCACACACAGTTTGGAATGTCTACAGAGGTATTTGGTAGGCTGTTGACACAGATGTATGCCTCAGGGCTGCATGATTCATGCTGGGTCAGTGAGGCTGATGTTAGGGCCATGCTTCCGAGGAGGGGATGAAATGGCTGATGTTGCCCATGAATGGTCCAAAGGCTCGAAATACGATCAAAGCAGCTGAAGCTCCGACTGAAGCTCCGTGGGAACAATCGAGAACCGAATGGTCCGGAAGGTACGGAAGTCACGTAGGAGTGAAGCGAACCTCGATCCGTTTATTAGAACGGATCCTCACTACGCCGAGTGGTTCTGGAAATGGTTCAGACGAATATGAACAGTAAGGAGACATAATGAGAGAGAGGAATGACTGGGATGGAACCCAAGGCAACCCAAGTCGATATTGAAACTGAGGAATAGTGTACAAGATATCTAATCTTATATACAAGTAATCCTAATTGTTAAATAAAAGACAATAAGTAATAGGGATTGGAAATAATACAATAATGATGTTTCCCGAGAGCGGACAGGCATGGGAATGCATCGGTCATGCTGACCATGGGTCATGTGATGTATCCGAGGTTGTTCCGAGATTACTAAGTCAAGGAATGCAGTCCAAAGTCGATCCAGTTTTGAGTTGGACTTGGTGATAACCCAGAAGGGAATTGATAGCAATTGGATGATTGGATGATCAATCGATCAATCGAGATGATTGGAATGAGTGATTGATCAACCAAATGATTGGAACAATGATATGGTCACTGATTGATTCGGAAATTGAACCGGAAGGCATGGTGTGGCTTGGCATGTATATAACAGCTGAGCAGTTGGCCATATTCTTATACTTTGCTTGTCACAACTCAAGCCAACAAGTGCTTATGGAACAGTTCCAACAATCTGCTGATAGGGGCAATTGATGGTTCTCATATTGTTGCACATGTTCTGGCTGAAGATATGCCTCAATACCGCAGCTGAAAGGGAATGATTTCACAGAACATCTTGGCTGTATGTGATTGGTTTCTTCTCTTCACGTATGTGCTTGCTGTTGAACTTGGCATGGTCGTAACAGTGCCCCCCATTAGGATCGAGCCCTCGAGATCCTGTGTAATAGTATGACTAAAATAAATGTGACTGATTAGAAGCAACAGGGATCAAAGTTTAAAAATTGTGATGTGATATGAAAAATCAAAGCAGAGTGAAAATTGTAAGTTGAACCGGCCCTTAAGTCGTGAAGCATATAAAGGCAGGGCCATTTCAAAAATTTTGACAAGTTCCCCCCCTTCTTTAATATGTCCTCTACCACCAACCACAACGAGACCGCCCAACAATGTCATGAGCAACTTCTCCTGGCACAGGCGGAAAGACAATGAGCCCGTGAGGAAGAGATTGTGAGGCGGGAAGCAGATTTTGCTGCGGAAATGGAGCAATTAGAGGAAGAAGCAGCTTGGGAGGAGGAGGAGAGGCAACTCACCGAAGAAAGGAGGGTCGAAGAAGAGAACTGGATAGCTGAGGAGAAATGGGTGGCAGAAGCCCAACAACTAGCTCAAGAATGGCAGATGGAGAAAGAAAGATGTCGGCAGGAGGAGAGAAAACTAGCAGAAAAATGAAGAGTGGCTGATGAACAGACAAAATTGCAAGAGAAACTAGCAGCAATGAAGAAACACAAGGAGATGCTAGCAGAGGACGCCGCGGCTGAAGCGGAGGAAGAGCAAGCATGAACTGCCGCATTTTCCAAGTTAGTGGTGTTGCGACATAGATAGAAGCGACGAAGGGAAGGGATCAACGGCGCAAGCACAAGCACGAACCTGAGTGTGAGTAACGCTCAGCACACAGAGGTCTAGAAGGATAAATGATCTCAACGACTGTGATAGCACAAAGGGACAATCACAAGGGTCAGATAAGGCAAACTAGTTCCCAAAGACCAAGTCAATATTGAGTGTAAACAAAGATACAAACTGTTAAGATTTTGCAAGATACCCTCAGGTACTTGCTTGATCTCCTAATGAAAATGGGATAGGACTCAGCGAAGCTATTAGCAATGCCCTTGCTCCTTTCAGTCCTTGGGGTACGAGCGGAGACAATAAAGCGATGCAAGACGTTCAGCGCAATAGCAATGACGAGAGTCTTGGCAAAGTGGAGCACAGCGATGAAGTAAGCTAGAAGACTTTGAACTAAGCCTTGGAGTGTGCAGGATAGGAGAAGGACAATCTATGTCAATTTCAAAACTAAGGAAGCAAGTACAGTGAACTACAGTACAATAGAAAAGACAATAGTCCACATGGAACAAGTGTCAGATGATAGATAACAGATAAAATGATCTGGTGATATGAAGATGCGAAGATGCGAAGATGCGAAGGGACTTGATACGAAGATATGAAGCAGCGAAGGGTTGCGAGAAGGTAGCAAAGAAGTGGGAGTCATACCTGAGCTAGCATGATCGTAACAGTATCCCCCTCTTACGCATTTGCCCTCAAATGCGTCTAGTGGACTTCAAACTAAAAATATTATAAGGTAGTGTTACAGGTATGCTTCCGGACCTCCGTACAGAGTTTCCGACTTCGGACGTGGACTTAGGATAATTCATGTTTACTTCCGAGATCGATTGCATCGATCTAGTCGTACGAAGCATTCATTTATCGAATGCTAAGTATTTCGACTTTATTGTCTTTTCTATTTATATTGATGACGTCGATTTATATTCCTTATTGTTTTTTACTTACAGCTCTTATTGTTATAGATTTAACAATTAGGAATACAGGTATATAAGCTGTAGTATCTTGTACATAGTTCCTCAGTTTAAATATCAACTTAGATTGCTGCTGAACTCCGTCCGGAACTCTCTCTTCTAATCGTCTAACGATCGCACTATAACCGATCGTTATCCGGACGTCTTTACACTCTTACTCGTCACTCTGAACATTCACCGAACCGTACGACGAAGCGGGGGCACTACCGATAGTAGTGTCAAGGTTCTAGTTCATCTTTATCATCTTCCGTTGCAATCGAGCTGACCGATTATTCTCGATTACTTTCCTTGAGACTACGGTTATAAACCATTATCTCGATTCATTCCGATTACTCTCGGATTACTTCGATTCATACTATACCTTCTAAGACTCGACGGAACCTCACCGGCACAGTCTTAACAGTATATTTAAACTACTACTCGCATTCGTCGTTTTCTATATCACACATCATCCATTCCATACTCATTTATCCATGGCACCTCCAATGACTCGTCAAGCCCGTAGGAACAGGCCAAGAACGTTGACCGGTACTACCGACAACTCGGACGTTCCGACGCAGGCTGAAGAGCCAAACCCTTTTGTCGCCAACGCGCAATCTTTCGCGCCTTATTCAGAATCCATTTCGGCCTTAGGAGGTCGAAGAAGAAACAACGTTTTTGGACCCACTACTGCAGCTTCACTACCGACAACCGAAGTAGCACCTGAAGTCGCAATCGGTGGAACGACCGAAACGATGGATTATGAATTCCAAACTCTATACACTGCCTCTGGAATGCCTGTCCAAGTCAGGACACCTCGAAGAAACACTCACATCGCTACGACATCATCGAACACCATCATACCTCCGTCTCCAACGGCAGCAACGATTATGGGACAAATTTTATCTCGTAACACGCCAACAGGACCTCAAATCCCGGAAGGACCGGAAGATGAGGAAGGAGAAGATCTCGAAGGTAATATCAATCGAGAGAATCAAGATGGTGAGGAAGTAGTCGATGAAGAGCCGGCTGATCCGGAACTACCTGGCGATGGTGGGTGGACCGGGAGGACCAGGCGAACCAGGCGGTGGTGGTCCCGGAGGACCGGGAGGTCCAGGGGACCAGGTGGGGATCCGAAGGCTCGAATAGTCCTCGGAGACCATTTTTCCCACCAAACAACAATGCTTCCGAAAGGGAGTTTCTCCAAACGTTCCAAGCTTTCCGAGGAACACTCGACGGGTTAGGTAATGCTATCGCTAACTTACGACCAGAACCTTCCGAATCGAGCAAAGCAAAAGTAAAGGAACCGGACGTATTGATGGTTCCGATCCTCGAAAGCTCAAAACATTCCTCGTTTCCCTTTCATTAGTCTTTCTTGATCGCCCTAACTACTTCACTGATCAACGAAAGATAGCTTACGCTCTATCTTATTTGAGCGGATCCGCTCGCGAATGGTTCGAGCCGGATATCCTCGATCCGAATGCGATCGCTCTTCCGATGTGGACGAGCTCTTTCACAGCACTGGTGAAAGAGTTACAAGACAATTTTGGTCTTTACGACGCGCAAGGAGATGCTGAGGATAAGTTGGGGAACTTGAGAATGAAGGAGAATGAATCGGTTCGTAAATTCAACATTCGATTCAATTCACTCGCTGCTCTCACCGATTGGAACGCAAGTTCTTGAAGTGGGCTTATCAGCACGCACTTGCGTCCAGAATCAAGGACGAAATGGCTCGTGTTCCGGAGCCTCGGAACCTCGCCGAATATCGGGCGGAGGTTCTTCGAATCGACAACCGGTACTGGCGGAGGGAAGAAGAGAAGAAACGGGAGTCTTCGAGACAGACCGGGTCGAGTTCGGGCAGTAAGGGTTCGAATTTTGGCAAGAAGGGTTCTCAAAACAACTCTTCTACTCAATCTTCTACCACGTCGGACACTCAGTCTAAAGGCAAGAACAACCCGCAGACTACTGGACAGAATCAAGGGAAGAAACCTTGGTTCAACAAAAACAAGTCGACCGGAACGAACTTCAACGGTCAATCTTCGACTGCTTGACTAGTCAACAGCCGAAACCGCACCAAAAACATCTCGGACCGGATGGCCACGTCAAGCCGGAAGAGAAGGAGAGACGCAGGAAATTCAACCTGTGCATGTTTTGTGGCGGTAAGCACAAATTGGAAGATTGCCCGAATCGAAAATCCAATCAGCCTCGCGGTCGAGCAGCCGAGGTTGAGGATGTAGTTACGGACATCCAATCGTCTTCGGACGATTCGGAAAAATAATCCGCAACTCTCGTACCCCAGTACGAAGCGAGAGTTGCGTTGATCCGGTTCGTACTAACCAAGGGGAAGTAATTCTAAACGCATCCGCTCTTTCTG
Organism: Lentinula guzmanii; assembly: GCA_027919855.1. NCBI lineage: Eukaryota > Fungi > Basidiomycota > Agaricomycetes > Agaricales > Omphalotaceae > Lentinula > Lentinula guzmanii. The sequence goes on from JANVFO010000062.1 coordinate 112,425, forward strand.
AATATGAACGATCTCTCCGTTTTTCATTATCTACCGAATTCCAATCGCCAGACGACCGGCTGGTACATTATCTATTATTCAATTTCCTTGTTTACTTGATTCCGGTTCTACAGACTCTTTCATGATTCCTCTTACGTAGAGAATCATTCCATTCCGACCACACCATACCTCCGATTAATCTTCGATTGTTCGATGGTTCTCTAACCGCAAATTCTATCTCGGAAACAGCCGAACTATCGGTTCGTTTTCCGACCGGTGAGTCTTTCTTGATTAACTTTTATGTTACTTCATTGGATTCATCTTGCAAAGCTGTCTTAGGATATAGTTTCTTGTCCCGCTACAATCCGTTGATTGATTGGGTTACAAAAACGATTTCTTTCCGAAACACTAATCGAGATGATTTCCACCAGACGTCTTCACTTCCGGACCCTCCGGTTACGGAAACGGAAGTGCCGATTCCACCTCAGGAATCTTTACTAGCGAAACCCGGAACACATCAATCCAAACCTCGCTCTCGCCTCACACCTCGTCCACTCTCGGACAAATTTCCTTACGAACCCATTTACTCCTATCCGAGTCTTGCACAAATGGGATCACGTACCGAATCTGCGGTTAAACCGGATGTCAACATCGCGCTTTTAGGGGCAGTCGGTTCAATCGGGTCTGTAAAGACGCCGGATTCGAACCAATTCTTTTTCGTTATCTTCCTATCAAACTTACTGCTAAAGGTTCTAGCACTGAAGAGTTTGAGGCTCAGAAGTCAGAATCAACCCTTCCGCAACAATACGCGGACTACGCCGATGTTTTCGACAAATCGTCTTCGGAAGAACTTCCGGAGCATCGATCATACGACCTCAAGATTGATTTAGAGGAAGGCGCTGAACCACCACTTGGACGGATCTATCCGCTCTCTCCGAAAGAGCTGGAAGCCCTCCGAGATTTCCTGGACAAGCAACTCGCTGCTGGAATTATTCAGACTTCTTCGTCACCATACGGAGCACCCGTTCTATTCGCTCCGAAGAAGGATGGTTCACTACGCCTGTGCGTCGACTTCCGAGGCATCAATCGAATCACCAAAAAGGATCGATACCCTCTGCCACTCATTTCCGACCTACTCGATGCGCCTCGAAAGGCTGCAATTTACACAAAACTTGATCTAGCCCATGCTTATCACCTTGTACGAATCGCCGAAGGTGACGAATGGAAGACCGCTTTCGGACGCGCTACGGCTCGTACGAATGGAAGGTCATACCGGAAGGTCTTACGAACGCTCCGGCTGCTTTTCAACGGTTTGTCAACACTATCTTTGCAGATTTACTTGATGTCTACGTTATTGTCTACATTGACGACATTCTTGTATATTCAGACAATCCAAAGGATCACGAAAAGCACGTCCGGGAGGTACTTCGACGACTCCGAGAAGCGAAACTCTACTGCAACCTCGCAAAATGCTTTTTCGGTGTCGATACCGTCGAATACCTCGGCTACATCCTTTCGCCTGCAGGCCTCACTATGGCCGCTGACAAGATCCAAGTTATCGTCGAATGGCCGGTACCTCGGAAAGTCAAGGATATTCAATCCTTCTTAGGATTTTCAAATTTCTACCGACGATTTATTTACAATTACAGCGACATTGTTATACCACTTACCCGGCTCACACGGAAAACTGTCGACTGGATATGGACAGCCGAATGTCAATCGGCTTTCGAAAACCTCAAATACGCTTTTACACACGCACCAATCCTTGCTCACTGGGAACCGAACCGGCCACTCATCGTCGAGACCGACGCTTCGGACTATGCTATCGCAGCTATCCTTTCGATTATGCTCGATGACGGTGAAATTCATCCCGTCACATTTCTTTCCCGCACTCTTAATTCTGCTGAGCTTAACTACGATACTCACGACAAGGAACTATTAGCTATTTTCGAGGCTTTCAAAGCGTGGAGACACTATCTCGAAGGTTCCGGAGACCCGATCGATGTGGTCACCGATCACAAAAACCTTGAGTACTTCTCTACCACTAAAATTCTGACCCGGAGACAGGTCCGATGGTCCGAATACCTACATCAATTCCATATGGTTATTCGATTCAGACCCGGCAAACTTGGCGAGAAACCGGACTCTATCACTAGACGATGGGACGTCTACCCAAAAGAGGGGGATATCGGCTACGCCCAAGTCAATCCACAGAACTTTAGACCCATATTCACTAACGAACAGTTCACCACTTCTCTCCGAGCTACTTTCCTCGAGGGTCCGATCCTCCGAGCTTCGATTGTTATGGACATCAATGCTTTACATGAAGCCATCCGCAACTCGCTTTCGATCGATCCGGAATCGGCACTTGGACTACCTTTGTTCAAGACTCCACTAAACCTCGATGGACTATGGGTGAAGATGGTTTGTTACGACTCGACAACCGAATCTACGTTCCGAATCATTCGGATCTACGGTTACAAGTATTACGCTACTTCCACGATCATCCACTTCAGGTCATTTCGGTCAAAACCGAACTCTCGAAACTATTCGACGACAGTATACCTGGCCGAAGATTCGAGATTTCGTACGAGATTACGTTGCTTCTGCACTCATGCGGAGAAACAAATCACGTCGACATCGACCTTATGGACTACTCAAACCACTTCCGGTTCCCTTACGACCTTGGGACTCAATCTCGATGGACTTTATCGAGGAGCTTCCGATGTCGGACGGTTACAATCCATACTAGTCATCGTGGATCGAGCTTCGAAACAATCATATTCATTAAGTGTCATACTACAATTACATCCGAACAGTTAGCTGAATTATTCGTCATTCACGTCTTTTCCAAACATGGAGTTCCGAACCACGTAACCTCCGATCGAGGTTCCGAGTTCGTCTCTGCTTTTTTCGAGCACTCGGGCAGTCGCTCAATATGGAACTTCACTACACTTCCGGATATCACCCCGAAGCTGACGGACAGACCGAACGTGTCAACCAGACCTTGGAACAGTACATTCGAATTTACTGCAACTACAACAGGATAACTGGTCCAGCCTACTTCCAATGGCTGAGTTCGCCTACAATAACGCACCGAACGCTTCGACTGGAATCACACCCTTCTTCGCCAACAAAGGCTACCATCCGAACATCTCGATTAGACCGGAGGTCGATATTCGATCTGACCGAGCTCACGATTTCGTCGCCAACTTAGACGAAGTTCACTCCTTCCTTCGGGATGAGATTTCGAACGCTCAGAAAAATACAAAGATCAAGCCGACCGAAAACGAATCTCTGCTCCAGAATTCCAAATGGTGCTGAAGTCTTTGTCTTAGCAAACACATTCGAACCACTCGACCGACTCCAAAGTTCTCGGAGAAGTATCTTGGACCTTTCAAGGTTATCGAACGCATCGGCACTCTCGCCTACAAGATACAATTACCCGATTACCTTTCCCGAATTCATCCAGTATTCCACGTCTCGCAATTGGAACCTTATACTCCAAACCCCATTCCGAATCGTTCGCAACCTCCGCCACCTCCGATTGAAGTCGATGGTGAACAGGAGTTTGAAGTTGCTGAAGTTCTAGATTCGAAGATGGACCGACGCTTTCGACGTTGTCCGTTGCGATACTTCATTCGATGGAAAGGATACGAAGGTACCGATGAGGAGTTCTCATGGATTGGAGCTGATGAAATGCACGCCGAAGAATTACTTGAAGAATTCCATAAACGATATCCACTCAAGCCCGGACCTTTACCGGACATCACCGATTAACTTTCGTATGCTTTTACTTATTTCTTTTATTCTATTCTTTTCTTCCTTCTTCCCGAACGGTTGAAATCGACCGGGGGGATAAACGCCATGATAGCTTATTGAGCGTTTATCCCTACCCGGAAGTCGACACCGATCGAAATCTTCGGACATCTCAGTCCTATTTAAACTCAAATTTCTTCTAAGTCCATTTCGGACGTTCTTTCGATTGTTTCGAACGATTTTTCGATTCATTTGATTACAAAAAGATTTTATTAAATGTCCATAAAAGAATTTAAAGTCCTCGAACGGACTGCAATCGAGATACGAAAAACAAAATATATATACAAAGTCCAAGGAAGAAACGGCCGCTCATTCCTTCCGCCCTTTCCCTTTTCGATCCCCAGTCCTTTTCACTCTGTCTTCCTCGGACTCTTCTTCTTCTTCATCTTCCTGCTCCCCTTCGAGCTTCCGGAACCGAGGATGAAGTATCGAAGCATCTCCTCCTGGAGTGTATTCTGTGTTAAGATCTCGGACGTTGGTCCGGAGATCATCGATAGTCTGGCTGCTGTAGAGCAACCGGCTTCCACTTCGCGTTTGCTCCTTCGGGGTAGTCATCCGGCACGAGCGAACACCGGACCTTGCTTTCTGCAACCTTTGGCAGGAAGCAGAGCCAGGTCCTACCATTCGCACTTAAGTGCTTTCAGGATGCACCGCTGCATCGCGATTGTTTCGGAGAGGGGAGGGGGATCTCATCTTCATTGTCGGAATCGTGTAGTCACCATCGTCGCCTGGGTTCGGGTCGTCGCCTTCGGGTCACCGGCTGGCACGGCCTACAAGACGTTAAGAACTTGAAAGGTTAATACAAAAATCACTCACCACCATCACATCCTCTTCCTCTTCTTCCGACCACTACCGTTGAAGCCTCGCTTACCGGCTGCAAACGAAGTTAGCAAGTCAAAAGCATCATGGGGAATTGAGTACTTACCGAGTGGACCAATTTCTCCTTTTCTTTTCGTTCGATTTGCGCCCGAACGAGCGCCGCCGTTTCCATCCTTCTTTCCATCTCGATCTTCTTTCGACTTTCTTCAGCCGCCTTTTTCGCTGCTTCGGCAGCCCTCGACTCTTCTTCCTTCCTACGCCTCTCCATTTCCTCTTCTTCTTCTTCTCCTCGGCTTCTCTTTTCTTCTTTTCCTCCTTCTTTCGACGTATCTCTGCCAATCGAGCCTCGGCCGCAGCCTCGGCTTCTTCCTCTGCCTTTCGTTGTTCGGCTTCCCTTCTAGCCCTCTCCTCCCTCTCCTCCTTCTTCTTCTGAATGAGCAGTAGCTCGGCCTTTTCTTCTTCGTCGGACGGGCTATTCGCGCGAGAGTTGTTGGACGACATGGTAGAGAGAGAGAGAGAAAAGTGGGGACTTAAAATTTTTTCGTTTGGTTCATATACTGCGCCATCATTTACGTACTGATCGATCGATCTCGATCTCTTCACTTTCCACCAAGTCACAGTTCAAGTTCGAGCGTTTGATCGGATCGACTCTGGCGACTTCGTACGAGGCTTTCGAGGGCAAAAGCCTAACAGGGGGATACTGTTACAGGTATGCTTCCGGACCTCCGTACAGAGCTTCCGACTTCGGACGTGGACTTAGGGTAATTCATGTTTACTTCCGAGATCGATTGCATCGATCGAGTCGTACGAAGCATTCGTTTATCGAATGCTAAGTATTTCGACTTTATTGTCTTTTCTATTTATATTGATGACGTCGATTTATATTCTTTATTGTTTTTTACTTACAGCTCTTATTGTTATAGATTTAACAATTAGGAATACAGGTATATAAGCTGTAGTATCTTGTACATAGTTCCTCAGTTTAAATATCAACTTAGATTGCTGCTGAACTCCGTCCGGATCTCTCTCTTCTATTCGTCTAACGATCGCACTATAACCGATCGTTATCCGGACGTCTTTACACTCTTACTCGTCACTCTGAACATTCACCGAACCGTACGACGAAGCGGGGGCACTACCGATAGTAGTGTCAAGGTTCTAGTTCATCTTATCATCTTCCGTTGCAATCGAGCTGACCGATTATCCTCGATTACTTTCCTTGAGACTTCGGTTATAAACCATTGTCTCGATTCATTCCGATTACTCTCGGATTACTTCGATTCATACTATACCTTCTAAGACTCGACGGAACCTCACCGGCACAGTCTTAACACCTCCGAGTCCTATCGTCTACAATTGCCAAGTATAAACCTTTCCAGGATCTTCCTTGAAATTTATCCTGCCCCTGTCTCTATTGCATGAGTAGTAGAGACAGCGGGGAGTACGCTCTGTGTACATAAGTATGGAAAAGAATAGTGCTGTTAGTCCGGACCTGTCACTAAAGAGTCACTGCAAATGTAAAATAGAAATTTTACTACTATTAGCAAAGGGGACAGGTGGTTCTAATGGATCATGGCACATAGTGATGTGCTGGCCCGGCTTTGGCTTGGAAGCCCCGGCTTTGGCCTGGAAGGAAGCCCTTGGCTTTGGCCTGGAGAAAACCAAGCCGGGCCCTAGTGGGACAGCCCCGGCTTGGCCCGGCCTGGCTTTGGCCCAGGCCGGGGCTTTCAGGTAAGTGAGCGCCAAAATGAAAATAAGCGCCAGTACTGTCAAAATTTCCTTATTGAGCAGGCTCACTTATGACATCACAGATATTACCTGTAAAAGTTGTGATGTCATGGATACTTTTTGGAACAACATTGATACAGTACTACTTGTAATATGTAGAACTACTTACTACTAAGTATATCACAAATCAGAGTCCTGATTGTCATCATCACCACCTATGATTAGCTCATCCCACGATATTTTTTTTATCTGCCGATAACACTTTCTTGTTACGAACTGACTCTTTTTCAATTTCTTTTTGTCTATCTTATTTACTTTTATCTTTTCCTTTTCTTTTATTTACATACATGTGACAACCTTGACATTCTCGCAATGTCAACGCATTTCTCTCATGTCTGTCAAACTGTTGACAGACTGTCATTCCCGCGCTGTCAACACAACTCTCTCATGTCTGTCAGACTATTGACAGATTGACAGTGTGAGAATTCTCTCATGTCTGTCAACCTTTGACAGATCATTGTATAGCCTCACAGTTATGACGTGAGATAGTTCCCATGGATTCATTTCAGAATATGTATATAAGATAGGGCATTCCTTAGAGTAGTCTCTATCTCTGATCTCGTCTATCCTCCTCTGTAGCTAGACAAGTATCTGAGGGCATACTCCTCCTGCACTATCCATTATCTTTTGATCTATTCTCTCTGTGTGACGCCTGGCTTAGTATAAAAGCTATCGAGTCGCTGACAGAAGATCAGAGATCCTTATCGACCCACCCGTCACGACCCAAATCGTCGACATTTGGTTGGACATTGGACCCCGCTGCGTTATTAAATTTACTCTTTTTCATTTCCTTACTCACCTTCCCACCTCACCTCGTTTCCTCTCCCATCCACTCCCTATTCCCATAGCTCGTCTGTGTTAAGGCCAGCGTTGGCGTAAACACTTTGTTAATACATACCTACATCGAGACACTGTAGTACGGCTCAACCCGTGCTGAGAGGAAAATACTCTCTCTAGTGTGCCTGACTCCTACCAAGGAGTGTAAATCAGGGCTAGCAACAGAACATCGAGTTTCTTCTTCGGAAGATTCGATAGTAGGGACGTTGGAACGCAAAGTTTTCACGCAGACGACTCGAAAGACAACGTTGCGCGAGGAGCGAACGTAGACAGTCTTCTGGATTAACACATAACTCGACACGAGCCTCTACCTCTAAGCACCTCACCCTCCTATCCTGGCGTTCTCGTCAAGACCTCAGGATTTTTCACTCCCATACCCATCTCGTTCTCCCTCTCCCGCATCACCGGATTCAACCATCCATTTAGGATCCCCCACGCCCACTCCATCCTTCACCACTGAACTCGGCTCAGAAATGTCTGACCCATCCAACCAATCCATGCATGCCAACACATCCGCTACTACCGCCGCTACTCCCGCCACCTCCAACACCTCATTCTCCCGAAAAACCATCGTTAAAGAACCCGACGTATTTACAGGAGATACCTCCAAGTTCCGAGCATGGCTCCGAACACTCCTTGCGTACATCCATGACCTGCGAAGGACACAGCAGGTCAATAACGATAACGAATCCATCAATGTAGCAATGTCCTACATTCGAGGAGGCAGAGCTGATGACTGGGCGGAAGTATACACCAGTGATCACCAGGATGAAGTCGCTGGTGATTGGAACGTAGACTTCGCAGAATTCCTAGAAGAACTAAAGAGCAGTTTTTCTAACGTCTCCCAGAAGAAGGAGGCAATGGATAAACTGAATCGCATTCAGCAAGGTCGTATGAAGGCCGATGACTTTTTCAAGGAGTTTGAACTCCTGCTAAAGGAAGCGGGGTATGACAAGAAGAGCGAATATGTTCTTCAGTTGGCTGAAAGAGCAGTCAGCCTCAACATCATGAGCGATCTAGTCCGAACGAGGACAGAGGAGTTTGACAGCTACGACGAGTTAAAGAAACTCGTCACCGCCAACGATCTAATCCGCCGCCGCTACGATGAACAGAAGCGCGGATACAACAACATGAGCTGGGGTAACAGCATACAAGGACAAAGTCGTGGTCAAGGATCCACGCAGCAAGCCTATGGCAGGCAAGAGCAGAAGAGATGGGAAGGACCTCGAGTGGTAGGGTCTACCCCCATGATAGCAAGACGTGATGGGTCCGGGACGACCTTTGGAGGTTCGGGACGACCCATGGACCTGGATCGAGCAAGGGTAAATGGCCTTTGCTTCAACTGTGGCGAAAAAGGCCACATTAGTAGGAACTGCCCGAAGAAGAACAAAGCCGCGGTTCGTAGCGTAGAACTTATGGATTATAGCAGCGAGAGAACGGACAACGTTAGTGAAGAAACTAACGTAAATAGTGTAGATGTAGTACCAGGGTTACCAGCTGGTATGGACATGAATTCATTCACCGCTTGGGTGAATAGTATGGGTTTTATAAGAGCTCCCCAGTAGATATAGGTCTGGTGGAGCGTTCTAAATTAAATACTTCGGACATAGTAGATAGTGGGCTTGATTTCACTATCAAATATAATAATGTAGAAAAACACGCTTCTGCATTTACTCATAAAAAACCCGAAGTACTTAAAAAACCTATACGATACGAACCTGGCACGGCTGAATGGACTGCTCAAAGGCTCAAGGAAGGGGAACTTCCAAAAGCCGTTGGACTTTTAAGGACATGGGTACCTTCCTCGCGAGTAAGAGAAGCCTCGGAGGAAACCGTCATGGAAATACGCGCATTAAACTGGAAAACCGCAGTCGAAGCCGTTAAAAGTCTTGCGACAAAGAAAAGCTACGTCCGTGGAACACATGGAAAAAGCTTAAAACTCCCAGTCATTGTCGAAACATTAGAGGACAACCGACAAATAGTTACACAAGGACTAGTCGACAGTGGAGCTACAGGCTCATGCATTGATGCAAACTTTGTTGAACAACATAGGATTCCGACCAAAGATCTACCTATTCGAGTACCTGTCTACAATGCTGATGGAACACTCAATGAGAACGGCTCCATAACCAAATATGCTGAAGTCCGCGTAACCATCGGAGATCATTCGGAACGGATTCAATTTGGCGTTGTTAACCTTGGCGAACAACATATCTTCTTAGGATTGGATTGGTTACGACATCATAATCCAAGTATCAACTGGATTAAATCAGAAGTTACTTTTGACCGATGTCCGACTCGGTGCGGATATAATCCTCACTTTTGGATGCCTGAAGATATTCAAACAAGAGCAGTACTTGAAGACGGCGAGAGACTTTTCGTGTTTGATTGGGATCGATATGTGCAAGAACAGGTAGATTCCAGGAAATGGACAGAGAAGAAGGCGGAAGAAGAAACACGAAAACACTTCGACACTTCCACTCCGTATATAAACAAATACCCGGATGTTTTCAGTCAAAAGGAATTTGATCAATTACCACAACGACGCCCTTGGGATCATGCAATCGAGTTAACACCTGGTTCTAAACCACTTGATTGTAAGATATATCCTTTGAACCCAAAGGAACAAGAAGCATTGGATGCATTCCTTGAAGAAAACATTCGAACCGGACGAATTCGACCCTCGACATCCCCGATGGCCTCACCATTCTTCTTCATCAAAAAGAAAGATGGTACCCTTAGACCAATACAAGACTATCGCAAACTGAATGAAATGACGATTAAAAATCGATATCCACTCCCTCTCATTCAGGAGCTTATTGATCAATTGAAGGGTGCTAAGATATTCACAAAGATGGACATTCGATGGGGATTCAACAATATACGGATTAAAGAAGGTGATGAGTGGAAAGCTGCATTCAGGACCAATCGAGGATTATTTGAACCAACCGTTATGTTCTTTGGACTAACCAATTCCCCGGCGACATTCCAAGGATTCATGAATCATATCCTTCGAGATTTGATAAATGAAGGACACGTCATAGTCTACATGGATGATATACTCGTATTTACAAATGACTTGAAAAGTCATCGCATAATTGTAAATCGAGTCCTCGACATTTTGCGAGAACACAAACTTTTCCTCAAGCCTGAGAAGTGTTCTTTCGAGAAAAAATCCATCGAATACCTTGGAATAATCATTGAGAACGGAACGATTCGAATGGATCCAAAGAAAGTCAAAGCTGTACGAGAATGGTTAACCCCATTGAAGAAACACGATGTCCAACAGTTCCTTGGCTTCTGTAACTTCTTCAGGCGATTCATTCGAGGATTTAGCAAAGTTGCCAAGCCATTGACAAAACTTACTGGAAATGCAGTCTGGGAATGGACAGCGACCCAACAGTATGCATTCGACGAACTCAAGCGTCGAATCTGTGAAGAAGTAGTCCTCCTCATTCCCCGAAATCATGGAAAGTTTAGACTTGAAGCTGATTCATCTGACTTTGCAAATGGTGGTTGTCTCTCTCAATTTGTCGATGGAAAATGGTGGCCTGTAGCATTCCGATCTCGTTCACTCAATGAAGTTGAAAGAAACTACGAGATTTATGACAAGGAATTAATGGCGATTATGGACTCGCTCGATGATTGGCGTCAATATCTTCTTGGAGCCGAAGAACAGATTGAAATCTTTACAGACCACGCAAACCTACAGTATTTCAAGAAACCCCAAAAGCTAAATCGACGACAAGCTCGATGGGTTCTTGAACTTGCGGAATATAATTTTAATCTAGTCCATCGACCAGGAAAGACAATGACAAAAGTTGACATCCTGTCAAGGATGACAGGTCTTCAGACGGGGGAAAAGGACAACGAGAACATCGTCCTTCTAAAGCCAGAATTTTTCATTCGCGCCCTCAACATCTCCTCACCAGAAGATGTATTCCTGTCGGAAATCCAAAAGAATCGAAACCACGTTGATCGACTTGTGAAGGATAACCTCGATGCCAAAAACCCTGAGTGGAAAGAAACTGAAGGGATTATTGAGTGGAAAGGACGAATCTATGTACCAAAGAACAGAGTACTTAGGTCCAAAATCCTTACTAAGTACCACGATTCACCACTTGCAGGACATCCTGGACAGTACAAAACAGCGGAACTTGTCACTCGTGATTACTGGTGGCCAGGAATTACTCGAGATGCTGGAAAGTATGTGGAAGGTTGCGAGAAGTGTCAAGCGACAAAGTCTCATCGCACTCGACCCATTGGACATCTTCATCCTCACACCGTTCCAACTGAACCTTGGCAAGTAATTGGTACTGACATGATTGGAGAACTTCCTGAATCTGGAGGTTACAATGCGATTGCAATCTTCATCGACCACTTCACAAAGAGACTGAGACTTGTACCAACCCATACCACAGTCACTTCAGAAGGAATGGCAAAGATTTATCGAGATTCCATCTTCTCCACCCATGGACTTCCACGCAAGATAGTTCATGATCGAGGACCACAGTATCACTCGAGGTTCATGAAAGAACTCTATCGACTTCTAGGCATTGAAGCGAACTTCACCACAGCGTACCATCCACAGACAAATGGTCAATCGGAACGAACAAACCAAGAGATTGAACAATATCTCCGTTTGTTTATTAATTATCAACAAAATAATTGGCACGAATGGTTACCCCTGGCAGAGTTCAACTATAATGACAAGGTCCATTCAGCGACGAAAGTTTCTCCCTTCTATGCAGATACAGGAAGACACCCGTATAAAGGCACGGCAACTCAAATGACTTCGGACAACCCCTCAGTACAAGCTTTTGTAGATGGAATGAAGAAGATACGAAAGGAAGTAGGATCAGCTTTAGAGAAAGCAAAGGTAGAGATGAAGAGGCAGTATGACGGAAAGAGGAAGAAGGGTATAGAATACAAGGTTGGTGACAAGGTGTGGCTAGAAGGAACCAACCTGTCGGTAGATCGCCCAATGAAGAAATTAGGTGACAAGAGGTACGGACCGTTTATGATCCAGCAGAAGATAGGTGCCAGTTCCTATAAACTGGAAATCCCACGTACATGGAAACATGTACACAATGTTTTCAACGAAGTTCTTCTCACTCCGTATAAAGAACCTAGCTTTCCTACACAACCCCGAAACACACGCCCGCCTCCTGTTGTTGTAGGAGGAGAAGAAGAATTTGAAGCAGAAGAAATCCTTGACTCGAAGAAAGTAGGAAGAGGAATCAAATATAAAGTCCAATGGAAGGGATATGGTTCACATGAGCAAACATGGGAACCACGGTCAAATCTTACAAATGTTGACCAATTGCTCAAGGAATTCCATGAAAAGAATCCGACTAAACCAAAACCCGCAATATTTCGTCGAATTGAAATCCCTATTTCTTTATTCCCTACAGAATTGTTTCGACCCCTTCCTCTTGCCGACACAGAACCCAATCTCGCTTCACTACCCTCCGAAAACTTTCTTTTACAACAAGCACATCGTGGAACTCGTGCCCTAAGGAGAGGGTGATGTTACGAACTGACTCTTTTTCAATTTCTTTTTGTCTATCTTATTTACTTTTATCTTTTCCTTTTCTTTTATTTACATACATGTGACAACCTTGACATTCTCGCAATGTCAATGCATTTCTCTCATGTCTGTCAAACTGTTGACAGACTGTCATTCCCGCGCTGTCAACACAACTCTCTCATGTCTGTCAGACTATTGACAGATTGACAGTGTGAGAATTCTCTCATGTCTGTCAACCTTTGACAGATCATTGTATAGCCTCACAGTTATGACGTGAGATAGTTCCCATGGATTCATTTCAGAATATGTATATAAGATAGGGCATTCCTTAGAGTAGTCTCTATCTCTGATCTCGTCTATCCTCCTCTGTAGCTAGACAAGTATCTGAGGGCATACTCCTCCTGCACTATCCATTATCTTTTGATCTATTCTCTCTGTGTGACGCCTGGCTTAGTATAAAAGCTATCGAGTCGCTGACATTTCTGTGAGGGCTCAATGTGAGGGCTTCCCATTGTGAACTGGTCAAGGAGCCATGATGTTTGAGCAACAGGTGGAAATTTTTCTTATTATGTATTACTCTCACGCTGATGCATCTTCTACTACAGAAGCCCCCAAAAGCCCCGGCTCAAGCCCCGGCTCACGGCTTTGAAAATTTGAAGCCGGGCCAAAAGCCCTGACAAGCCGTCTATCACGGCCCGGCTTTTGACGGCCTGGCTTGGCCCGGCTTGGCTTGGCCCACGGCTTTCAAGCCGAGCCGGCACATCACTAATGGCACAATGCAGTGCTACCTCAAGTACTCAAAAGGAGCATCACAAAAAATGGATGGAGATGGGGATTGAGATGCGGAGGATGTTGGGAACAAAGGATGGACGAGGTGAAGGGAATGGGGTTGGGGTTGTTGGGAAAGAGATGGAGCATACTAGGTTGGAACGTCGAACTATAAGCATTGAAAAGCGCTCATAACTGTTGATGTTCTCCAACGTTCGGTTCCTGTCGGTAATAAATGCAAGGAACAGTTGGAGATAGCGGCATGGTGCGGCGCCAGCGTAAAAAACCACACTTCTGAAGCCTGAGGTAGCTCACCTTCTGACAAAACTAAATACACTTTCTAAATGAGGGTTCCTAATCACAGCTTTGACAATTTCCTTACCTGCTAATAGTTTTGACTTGCTTCAAATAATAACAGCGATGCATTCTAATATCACCAACATTTGTTTACAACCAATCAATAGTACAAGAGCAAAAATCCCAACGCCTACAAGATCACCCGAGTCCTAGTATTCACTACTTATTCCCCAGGCCTGAACTCAATTGAGTCAATAAAACTTTCAAAAAGAAACCCCGACCGAGTCTGTGACCTGTTAAACATGCAAAAAAATTCAATATCAAATGAAAACTTCAAAAACATCAAACCAATTTCACTTACCATTCCCGGGCCGAGTCAAAGCATTCAAACATCAACACACGAACATCCTATATACGTCCCCGTACACACATTGTTCACCCCATCACACCCAAACGCTTCACAAGGCCCGACATAGTTCTTGTTACACCCATAACCACAAGGACACCCAGCGTATTCACCGGAAATACAATGAAGACCGTCAGAGGATTTATCCCCGTCGCAGCCATTGTCGTAGCAGTTTCCGTTGATAGGTCCACAGTCGGCGCGGGGAGCGAGTAGGAGATGACTCAGGCTGTTGCCATTGGCAGACGGTGCTGGATTGCCTCGAACGGCGACGAGAGTGCTGGTAAGGCTCAGGGCCAGGGTCAAGAAGAGAGACGACAGATACATGCTTGTTTTCAGCGAATTCAAGTCGTTGACTGCCAGAACAGTGGAATCGAGAGCTGTTTTATAGCTGAGTATTGGTATAGATTTTTTTTGTGACTACTAAATAGGTATAGCAGTTTTCAACTTCTGCCTCAGAGTGATCCTCCTATTGGCAACTCGGGTAGATCAACTTTCATGGGAACCTACTTTTCGGAGCGCCGAGCCAGCTGATTCCCGATCGACTACCTGGACTATGCAGCCTTAAGTCCACGAGGCCTTCAAAAAACCTCCTGACTCCAATACATTACAGCTGTCAGCATTCTGGTTAGAGTACTGACCTCAGGCTCTCATTGAATCAAGTAGGATAATTTTATGGGCACAATGTACTCCGACTTGACTCCGACTCCATCGTAGGCTCGTGAGCGAGCTGCAGGCTTGTTCAAACATGAATCTACTCCCCTAATGGGGAGTTCGACGCGGAATTGTACACGGTGAATTACTTAACTGCTAGTACAATAAGTATGAGAAGCCACCTATACAGATCACTCGAGGTGACCAAGCTTCAATTCAGGGAGCACCTAGTAGCGTATCAAAGTCATTGCCGGGCACTAGTACTGTAGTAAGAGTCTTACTACAATGTTTCGTAAAACTTCAAAGCCTTTAATTCTGTCAAATTAGGTCAAAGTTTGCATCAATATTCCTTTCACGTAGTGACTTACCCGGAAAATGTACGGCCATCTCATCTTGGATTTCCGAACCTATAGCGTCTACAAATAGCCCTGGGTTTGGTACGAGAAATCTGGAGTCTTCCTATTGCGGATTGTTTTCTTTCATTAGCTTGCGTTTGACCGCCGCCCTCATTCTTGCAAGTTGCCACTGATTCATACTCTAGGTCGACCCCACGTATTCCCTTAGCCATTCCACTGTGAGGCTGGTCTAGAGGCTATTGGAGATGATCCACCACCAGAGTCCACCTAACCTTGGAAAAGTGTAACGAGGCTTGGACAACATCAACGAACCCTAAGGGGATGCGTCGAGTGGTCACCCAGCCTGAGTGCTGAATCCAACTCGAATTGAACGTCGATATCTCCTTGATTTCCTTCTATAATTTCACTCTTATTCATACACCCGTCATCCGAGCTCTCGAACAGGATGACCTTGGGCCAAAGCGATCTTATCTTCCTTCCGCCCAACTTACTGCAGGATAAGAGCCTCAACAAAGGCCCAGCGATGCCTATGCCTTGAAGGAGACGACTCGAGCGGCGAATAGAGTACAGGCATACTCCATTCGACCCTTGTTTCTCTGTCTACAAATTCTGCGTGTAGTCCAGGATCTGTTCTCGACTAGGCTTTCCTTCGTTCCTCTCGGCGTGGAACAAATCTTTCATCTTCATTACCAAGCACGAGCTTCCCGCAATTCCTTTTGTTACCCCCCATTGGCTGGAGAATGACAGTGACAGTGCAACAAGTAATCATTTTTAAGTAGTTCAAACTCAGTGAGAGCTATGCTTTTCTTCGGAGATGTCCACTTCCAAATCAGGTTTGATACGCGCAGCTTTGACGTCTGATGAACAACAGGTGTGATAGTCATGATTCCTGAATGCAAGTATTCATGTATGCAACTGTCTTGAAAGAATCTATAGGATAGCGACAGTTTGAATGTACAACGTCTGAGAGCAAAGAGTTTGAGGGCTACTATTACTAGAGTGTGAGAGTGTGAGAGGATAACTAAAGGATGTGCGAGTCCAAGTGATGGTATTGTACGAACAATGAGAAAGGTGAACGGATACGATATCATAAAAAAGGAGTGCCAAGTCCGTCCGTTGAATAACCTAGAGTAGAGAACCACCACATTGCGTACTTCGGTATTAAGTGTCAGAGAATGTAGCAACGCAGAAAAACAAAACAAAAATGAAAGCTTGTGGAAATTCCACACATAGCATGAAGAGTTCAACGATCTCGGAACATATCAAGGTACCTATAGCTCTCACGAAGCCTGCTCCGCAAGACACCTGTCTATTGCAGCATTAATCGTCGCCTTCCTAGCCGCCAGATCCACCCCGAACAGTTCTTCCAGCTGTCTCCTGATCCCTCTCTTTGTGATTGAATTCAAATCTGCTACTCGGATGATATCTTGAACTGCTCGCTCGATGTCCATATCCGAAGGACCTCCAGATAGCGAACCGTTATCTGGACTCGACGTCGTCGGTATAGCCATATCCAAGTAATTCGTCGTCGGTCGAGAGGGCGTGGGCTGGTAAAGTGATGGTGTGAACTGAGGTTGACCACCGTACATTGTATCCATAGGATTGCGTAGATTCGCCTGAGGTGTATTTCGGCCGGATTGATAACCAGGCGGAGGAGGGTACATCGTTTGCATTTGCGAAGGGGCAGGAGAATACCCTCGTTGAGGTTCGTAATATGTCTCGCGGCCGTAGAGAGAGGCTGTTTGTGATTCGGCGTAACCTTCGTTCTGGAACTTGTTTGGTGGTACCCAGGAGCCGATGCTGTGATTTGATTCCTTGTCCCATAATTCGTTCTCCTGCGGGGAAGGAATTAGGACAGGTGAATTCTACTTATACTGGTATACGTACGTAGTCGGTCCATGATTTGAGCGGGATAGCCTTCGGGTCAAATTTACCTTCATCCTGAAAGGCGAAACGTTAAAAAAGAGAATGAAAGAAAATAACAGGAAAAATCACATGGACTATGAGTTTTTTGCCGGATTCACCCATGACTAGACGTGTTGCACCCCAAGAAAAGTCGTCCATTCGCCAGAAGGAGTAGAGTGGCAGGTATAAAGAGAAGATTGGAATGGCAAGGATATAGAACACCATCCAGCCAACCATATCCCACTTGCGCCGCATAATGAAGACAAGCGCCTGAAGACCATAGATCGCAGCTATCATGATGAGTGACAAAGTAGGGATCTGTTCACCAGCGCCGACCACGGAATAGATTAAATACACAATCTGTGGAGTGTAGTCAGTTACAAAAGAGTACGACCATAAGGTACGATTTGACTGACATAGCCCACAGTGACGGGTTGAATAATGGTGGAAATAAGATCGATCATGACAACGAAGCGCATTGAAAAACAACAGAAACCACACAGTTGTTCCAGGAACATCAATTCACCGAGGTTGTGCACCGTGGAGTTGATCCAACGTCGACGTTGTGAGAGCAGAACCTTCCAATCGTCGGGAGCAACAGTGAAAGCATGTGCATCTCGCACGAATTGGGTCTTGAGAGTCGGGAAATGCTTGAGCAGAAGGGTAGTGAGGTAACGATCTTCTCCGAGGTGTAACAAGTTCTTCATGTGCAGTGTGTCGACACGGTTTTCCGAATAGTCATGAACAATTTGATTCGAGATGAACAGTGGCTTATGTGTGTCGGGCGCGCGAAGTCGGTATAGAGAGAAACAACCAGGCAAACAGGTGACGGAACCGAAGAGACTTTCAAATGCCTTAGCCATGTGATGGGAAATGAAGTACTCGTAGACCTAATATGTAGTTTAGAATGGGAACAGTGACCGATCGCTTAAAGCTACAAACCTGCATCATTGTGAGAATAGATTGCTTGGCGTTAGACAACTCAGTTTCCCCACAACATGCCAGTAACTTCTTGTCGTGTATCATGCTGTTGAACAAAGCCAACTTGAGCATTGCGAAGAACGAGAAAATGACACAGACATACGCAGAAATGAGCCGATTGATCGAGTATTGATCCACAGTGGTATCAGCATCGACGGTGAACAGATATTCGTAGAACGTTGGGTTGACGCCAATGACGTTCTTGATTTGGTGGTACATTTCCAGTTCCATTGGGTTCATGGGGGAGTTGAAATGAACCTAGAGCACGACCCGTGAAACTCGAGTCAAGACATTGGGAAGAAATTTACCTTGTTCAAGAAGTGCATGAGAATCATCTGCGAGTCACGCTTGCCACGGTTGCCAGGACGAGATCGTTCGTTTGGTTTACCGACTTTGACGATGACCATGTAAGGTACGACGTGACCAGCGCACTCGTATAGACCAGAGTAGATCTTTCCCATGTTGTGCTGCTTAGCACCCTCACCGAGAGAGAGGAAGCTCAGAGGTTCGGGATCCAGGTTGGGGTCAGCACCAAGGATGTCCAAAACGATACGCGGTGTGGGCCGGTCATTGCCTGAACCAACGATCATACCATCACAGATAACAACGAGCAGCTTGCGCTTATCATCATATTTCATTTGGGCAAGTGAGTCAATGGTACGGCGCAGAGAAGAGTCGCCTTCGGTATAACAAGGAACTTGGCAGATTACAAACTTGTCATGATCTTCCGGTAAACGAGCTGCGCTGAAGTTGATTGAGGCCAAGAACTTGAATCCGATGACAGAGACCATGAATAAGGATAACGCCAGGAGGATGTACTTCGAGAATAAGCACTGGGGTGAATTTCGATTGTCAACTTTGCCAATGAGAAACAGGTTTCTCAGGCAGACTTTTTGTCTTTCGAGAACTTCAGCACTGATCGTGTTCGGCACAAGTGCATTTAGGCTTTTGGTGATATCGCCCCCGTTGTTGAACTTGAATACATCCATGACGGAGGGGTCCATGAAGTTTTTATCGGTGTCGGAAGGTGCTTGGAAACCCGGAGGTGCGATGAGCGACGCTTGAGAGCTAACATAGGAGGTCACATCGTAAATCATCCCGTCGTATATTCCAACCGATTTCCCGGAGCTTGACATGTCATTTATTTCATCTTTGGTGTACCCAAGAAAGCCAACTCGAGCGGTGTAGCGCATGGTCACCATACTCTCGAAGTACCAATCTGGTCGGGAGTCATTGGTGTTGATACGGAAGTCGTGGTACTGTGCGTTAATGTCGGAGTTGTTTGTCGTGTCCAGAGCAATGAAAGGGCTGACGGTGCCAGTGACGCCGTTGCAAAGGGCGCTGATCTACGTAACGAAGTTCGATGACAAGTCAAAGAAAGTCGAAATAACAATCAAAATAACACAACGATACCTGAACAGGAAAGATGTTGTCTGCGCTTGTCCCGCCGTACTTGAGGATAGACTTGGTAGGCACGACACTGACAACGTGTTGATGCGCCTCAGATATGATGCCCAGGTCGAAGACTTCACCTCGGATCGAGGTATACACTTCAGTCGCAGTGCTGTCGTGCGACGACAATTCACCCGAGCTAAAGACATGTTGGGTGGGACAGATGACAAGACCAAGCACGGCGATGATGAAAATCGAGACACCGCAGCAGAACCAAATGATTATGTTGAGCGCAAGTTTCTCTCTCCAAGCTTGCCGTACGTCCTCACGCTTCATCCGACCAAGCCATTTCAAGAATGGACTTGGGACCCACCACGTCAGGACCCAACAGAGAGCTACCCACCTTCGACGCGCAGAAGTCTCTTTGACTACCTCAGTAGTTTCGCCCTCTTGGATTTCACCAGCCAAAGCCTCCTTATTCACCAACGCAGCCTTGTCAGCATTCTGGAACATATTCCTCGACGGCGCGTACGATTCGGATCCAAAATTGGATACGGAGTCATCTCTCTGGCTGGTGAACTTGCTCCGACCGTCAAAGTCTTCGCTGCGAAATGAACGATCATCACCGAGCTCGTCGTCATAAAGGTCTGCACGCTGGAAAGGGGAGGCGTTGGCAACCAGAGGCAGTTGCTGATTGGAAGCGCTATAGTTTTCGTTATGCCCAGCGGACCAACCAGCTTCACCATCGGCATTGGGGTACGAGTAAGGCGCGTATGGGTCGCCAGCGCCTCGGGGTTCAAGGCCGGATTCGGCTTCAGCATCACGAAGCCGATTGCGCTTTTGTTCCTCGACATCTCGGGAGCGAAGCTGGTCTTCTAACAGGTGGAAAGCAGCTTGGGAGAGGAAAACCTGCCAAACGATCGACGGATATAACTACAGGCGAAGAGAGAAAGACTAACCTTATGTTGACCAAGAACGATATCGTTCTCATTCAGACCGAGCGCGGACCTCGCATATTCAACTTGTTCACGATCATGACCACCGACAACACCAGCCTCTTGAAGACCTTCTTTGTACCTATCGCAGAACTCTTCAGGCATCATGTTAACCTCGAACACGTTCACACATCTTTTGGCGATTTCTGTCAAACCCAGGCTTCTCACTTGACCTTTGACGCTCCTCCCTTCAAGCTGGTTCGGCAACTGCGAGTCGTTGGGGTTGATACAAAATACGTGCCACGACTGAGTATCGTCAATTGTCTCGAAGAGAGTATCCAAGGCGGCACGAAACTCGCCTGCAACGCAAGCGGTACCGTTGGAAGATCCAAGACCAGAGACATTCCCCACGCCGTCGTCATCATCGGCTTCTACGCCTTCTTTGACGGTCGACATCCGTTTGATAGTTCCCTTCCGTCTGGTTGACGGAGCCCGCATTGGTTTGACATTTTGCTGAGCAGTGACAATTGTATCCTCGTTCCGTGGATGAGCCGTCGTAGCAATTTGCTTCCCGCTGAAAAGTCCTTTAACGAAGGGGTTGATAGATCCGCTACCCTCCATGCCCTCCATGCCCCGCAAAAGACTTACAAAGTCTGAGTTCAGTTCGTCCTGGTTCCTTTCAATGAAGTTTTCCGACGAATACGTTACTGGGCCATTGAAGTGATTGACAGTGAAAGTGGGGAAACCTGATCGATCAATGTTACCGGTTTTGAACGAAGAGTGATTCCCCCAGCGTTTCTGGAACGCTTCGACCATTGTATGGTTCGTCTTCTTGGGCTGACGACGAGCCTGGTCATCCATGATATGAATAAGACCACCGGGCTTGTTTTGGAGGAGTCGAATACACTCGGTATTGTCGAAATATGCTACGGAAGGTACAAAGTGAGCAATACCTTCGGCGGCGTATTCGTTCACATGAGCTTCGAAAAGACGCTTCTGAGTCCAGTGCTGAAGCCGTTCATTGGCGAAGTTGATACAGAACTGATCGAGGGAATTGGGTCGAGATGTCATATTTTGTGGACCCGGGAGGTCGAAGAGACCGATGAAAGTAGAAAAGTCATCCTTGCATAAGCGCTGATTGATGTGCTCATTGAGCCAAGAGAAGAGAAGGGAGTATAAAGCCTTAGCAAGGTCATCTCGGTTGTCCGAAGCACCGTCTGGGTCAAGGAAGATGGTGCACATCTCCTTCTTGACCATCTTGGATCGGTAGGATAGTGATTGCTCTAGCTCCCCCGGTTGGACACCGAGAAAATCAGCGACTATAGCACAAACGTCGGTGTTACGCACGACAGCAGCATCTTCGTTGCGGCTCCGATCAGTGACGAACTCTAAGTTACCGAGGTGGAGGATAGCAGCCAGCAGTTGACAAGTTTGAGCAACATGTCTCTTTGAAAGACCAATGGTTTTTAGAGCTACTTTGAGTTGCTCGAACCTCAAGGCGTCGTCGTCCTTGGCGCCGTTGGGTCTGGCCGTGACATTCCGTTGACCAAGGTAACGATATGCTGTCTTGTCAGCTAGATGGAGATGTTGTCGTTCCTCAGGTGTAGCACCAGCGACCAGATAGTAAAAGATGTGGAAATTTCGTTCGCCACTAGGTGCTCCGGCAACTCGATTCCGTTCGAGATAATATTCGAGGGTTTTGACACCGGTAAGCCGTCCTCGCTCACTGAATTGCAACTCGGTGTATTTTCCGAAGCGTGAAGCGTTCGGATTAAAGAGCGTGCGAGCGTTACCGAACGATTCGAGAACGAATTCAGCGGCAGGAACCTGATTAGCAAGTTTCGCACCCTTCTTTCCAGGGTTAGAAACAGAGAGCTCAAGAATAGCCTTAATTGCCAGTCGACGAGATTCTGATTTGCCAGAGGCCGTTTCTCCACTGAAAATATGATTAGAGAGATGCCGAAAGCTACTGCTTAGAAACCTCACCTAAAAAGTATGCTCTGATCTTGTGTAGTCCTCTTCATGTGATAGTAAACATTGTTGGCAAGCTGAAACATATGAGGCGGCAGAGGCTCCTTAGGTAGACTGGTATTCCGATATTCAGAAGCGTATTTCTGGAGAACACTGTCGGCATTCGAGGACACGTATTTGTGAGGATTCAAGGCAACCAAGGCGGAAGTGCCTATATTAGTGTAGATGTTGTCGGCCATAAACCTTTCTCTGATACATGCTACGATAACATCGTCAGAAAGTCCAGTGAGTTGTGAGAGGTCGGTGACAGCCTCGAGGCGCTGGTGAAGAGTCGACTGCCGGTTCATGGTTGTCGAAAAAGGCTAATTTGGAGGAAAATGTAGAGTAAGAGGTAGGTAGCACTGCAGCCTGAAAGCAGGCGCAGCGTGTCGAGGGGATGGCAATAAGCGGTGAGGGAAAGAAGTAAGAGAATCGTATCGTCGTAATGGACGAAACACTCTAGGTCACTCGTGGGAATAATTATCTCCGATCGCGAAATTTCTTTACTTATATTACTTGGACCTCATACCCACACACAGGAATCATTCGTTTTAATCTTTCCAGTCTACTGTCTTTTTCTACAGGTGCTCTCACTTAAATGGCTCATGGTCTCTTTGTACTCCCCCAGAGTTTCCTTCTGTTCAGGCGAAATTTGGCTGATATACAGGACTCAGGGTTCTTCCAAGTTCTTGAAACGTACTCATTGTTTGTAGTAATACATCTAGCTAGACTCCAATCTGGGCAATCCCGATTCGTAGGACTCAGCGTGAGTAGAACGGATGACTGGAAATATATGATACATAATACTGGCTCGCACCGTGACAGGACATTCGCGGAAAGAACAGCCCGCTGTATGCTATGTATGTTTTCAATTTTTCGCCAGCAGACAAATCATGTTCATCGCCCACGATGCTTATGCATCCTAGTCGAAACTAAGAGCCATACACGAAGACGTCCTGGGATATACAGCCATAGCAACTGATACTTACTATGAGAGTTGAGTTCTAGCTTCCGTTGCTGTGAAGATCCCAAGATGGTGTACTTGCAACTCTCCTGAATATGCCTGATCTTTCTCCATCTTCTGATCCCCCTCAATTCTGTTCTCGCAATTTTAGTGAAATCAACAAGGAGCATTGGGAGGATGCTATGTTTGCATCGGAGACTAAAATATTCCGCCTGCGAAATCCAGTATGGACCTTAATCAGAAAGAAGCAACTTACAGTGCCGAATATATGTACTATAGATACTTTTTCATGAGAATATCCCAGAGCTTCCACAATAGCGAAAACAGGGCTTCACTTAACAAAGTAGAGGTAGAGGTAGAGGTAGAGGTAGAGATTTAGGTAGAGCCAATGGTAAAAGTAGAGCCTCGAGCTTTTTGCAAAAGGTAGAGCTCCAAAATAGAAGGTGAAGGTCAATAGCTCTACTTTCCTCAGTAGGCCGTTACTGGCGGCGGTTCGCCGGTATCCTGTCCGGATCACATGTTGGTCCCCCCGACGAACCAAGACGTCGAGTCGCGCGAGGTCGCGCGAGTCGTATAGGCCTACTTGCAAGTTCTCAATTGTAAAAACTCGCGTGTTCTTTGTTCTCTTGAGTGATTTCTTCAATAGTATCATAAAATACCCAAAATAGTCAATGAAAAATAAGTAATCATTTTTGGCCAACGATAATGAAATGAGGTTGCACATTGTACTGCACACCGTATATAAGCCCTGGTACTACCATTCGTGACTATCCTCTTCCCCAAAGTCTCCTATGTCTCCGAAGAAGCCTACACACTGTGCATTCCGACGCAAACAAATATCAATTCACTGTTCCAAGAGTGTAACAGGCAAGGATGCACAAACCGTGTACAAGTCTATCTCTGTACCGGTACAAACTATGTGCATCATTGCAGCCATTGGTATGAAGCGGCGAGTCTAAATTCTGGACCGAGATAGTTCTATCTTGACCCACCATTTAGTGTGTTGACACGAGTGATTTGCATCAAAGAGATGTAGAATACGCTGGAAAAGGCCCGTCTCTTGTGAAGAATGTTACGGGAATATGAGAGATCTTCGTTAATATTTGGCTACAGTGCGGACATGTTGTGTATGGGGAAAAGAACATGAAGTGCGCTTGAAACAAAGCATCAGACTATTGCTGTCGAGCGGCAACAGCACATACCAATTCTGAGATGCTTCTTTTCACTTCTCGGGCCATGTTCATCGAAGAGATACCGTTCCTCCTGACTGATATGCGGTTGCGGAAGGCTCCAGATGTAAGGATGAAGGCTTTTCCATAAATTGGCGACCGTCGCGGCTCGACTAAGTTCCAATGCGTCCAATAAAAAGATCACAACATGATCGGGGAGAAAGACTGGCGAAATAGTGGTGTCCCGGAGCCCTAGACAGATCTCGGGTTTCAAATGTTGACCAAAGCGATTAAGCGAATGAAACGGTTGAGGGTAACTGTTGAGAACGAGTAAGCACGATATAGATACTGTATGTTTCGTGAATAAATATAATATGAATCATAATAAGGGCAAACCCACCTCAGACGAACACACGGGAGTGATAACGACTGAGGGGTTTGGTTCAATCTCGAGGTAGATAAGTAATGGGTGAAATAGATCGTGTATGAAATTGGAAGTTGAAACGGATAGATACCATCGGAGTGAAAAGTATTTGCTATCCGGTCGGACTGAGGATATCATATGTAGATTATGGAGCACAGGTGTAGGGCGAATTGCCGACAGAAGGATGGGAGTAGGGTTTCTAGGTATCCTCTTCGACAGTAACAAAGGATATGTCGGAATCTCCAAGAGCTGAAAGAAGCTGTGTTGCAGGTACCATAGCCAAAGCAGCGTGGACCTGTGTATAGACTGTTGAGTGTTAGGAAGAAAGAGACGCGTCGTTCCTCGTCGTTCAACGTTGATCACCAATAATCATCAGCCACTGTGTGATCACCGCCAGACGGGGCTGGCCGGTGCCGGCTGGGGAACAGCCGACGAAGTAGACCTCTACTTTTGGGCAAGGTGAATCTCTACTTTGTACCAAGCTTCACTTTTTGCAGCGAGCAAGAAAGTAGAGTTGTTCGAGCTATACCTAAAGCTCTACCTATACCTCTACCTCTACCTTTTAGTAGAGCTGTTTTTTCTATTGTGAATGTCCTCGAATATCCCGGTGAAGTTAGTTGTGAGCTGTAAGCGCTGGCGGAGTTACAAAGCGCTATGATCACATGTGCTTATTTCAGCAAAGCTGTGCTTTAGATTAAACCGCCGCTCGAAAAGTGGTGTCAGCGGTTGAAGCCTTCGTCCAACTCGACAAATACCACCTCGAGGTCGTCGTTATCCTCAAACTACAACCTCCACTGCACTGACTTGTTGGTCTTTAACCCCTTACTTCCAGTCGTCTGCTTCGTTTTCCTCAATATACCTACTTGCTGGAGAAGATGTCTGAAATTAGGAGGAAACTCGTTATCGTTGGGGATGGTGCTTGTGGAAAGGTTCGTTATTTCTTGTCTATTCAATCTTGCTTATTGACAACCAATGATGCTGCTACCTCTTCTTCGCTCCTTGACTGCGTTCACATACAACGTTGGCTACGACTTCTTTGGCCCAAATGACAACCTTTCTACACCTTTTTACGGGCGTTCGACTTTCACTGTTGATTCGTTGTTGTGTATCTGCCTCTACTTGTTTGCGTTGTCTTTTTGCACCTGCTACGCTTTGGAATCGCTGTCATGCTTACTGACGTCGGACTTTTATCAACACACAAATTATAGACCTGCTTGTTGATTGTATTCTCCAAAGGAACATTTCCTGAGGTGAGTTTGATGTTTCTTACAGCATTGGACTACATACGCAAGCTTTTTTGTACACGCCACATTAACGCTTGCGGCCGCTGACATTCCAAACTGTAGGTCTACGTACCCACCGTCTTCGAGAACTATGTTGCCGACGTCGAAGTTGACGGAAAGCACGTTGAACTTGCCTTATGGGATACCGCCGGTCAGGAAGATTATGACCGTCTCAGACCCCTTTCATACCCGGATTCCCATGTCATCTTAATCTGTTTTGCCGTTGACAGTCCCGACTCTCTCGACAACGTTCAAGAAAAGGTCTGCAGTCATTTGTCCTTTTATTGTCTGTTAAACTCGATTTTAATTATATCCGCCGGTTTACAGTGGATATCTGAAGTGATGCATTTCTGCGCTGGTCTACCTATCATACTCGTTGGTTGCAAAAAGGATCTTCGTCGAGACCCCAGGGTCATCGAGGAGCTCCGAAAGACGAGCCAAAGACCGGTAACCCCCGAAGAAGTAAGTTTGTCTGCCTTGATATCTCCATCTCAATTTGACATTTGCATTCGCCGAATTTTCAGGCTATGGCTGTCGCTCAGAAGATTGGCGCCAAGCACTACCTCGAATGTTCAGCCAAGTCTGGTGAAGGCGTTCGTGAAGTTTTCCAATACGCTACCCGTGCTGCGTTGCTTTCCCGACCAGGCAAGAAGAAGGGAAGCAAGTGTATTGTCATCTAAGCGCCTCTCAATGGTGCTGTAATTCCAACGATCTGGATCAGAGTGCTGGAATAAGTGTGGTGCTATGTCGTATGGTGCTGGTAATGACGAGATAGTTGAGCAAGGGAGAATCATGTTGGGATGTTTCTGTTTTTAATGCTATGACGGAGTAATGGATGCCCTTTGGGCCTAGTTTATATATCTATTGACATGATGGATTCTGTCGTCGTCGGTGTTGGTTCTGGTATATTCATTCCGCAATTCACCCTACCTCCCCAACTTGGAATCTCATCCCTTCTTTCTTTTCAGCCCATGATCAGATACATACCTAAACTCGCCCACTCTACATATTCCCTTAGCTCTCGTCTTTCCTCTTGTTTTTCTCTATCATATTTTCTTTTTACGCCCGAATTCATGCCTTGATGACATTATTCTTCACAAATTTGCCAGCGTGACCGTAAACTCGGTTCCCTATGGATTATGCGGTAATCTTCAAGAATCCCAAGTTTAATTGCACATTGTTCTGCAAGTACTAATCAGCTTCCAGAATAACTGTGGGGCTGCAAATTTCGGAATAAATATCTGCTTCGGAATTCGTTCCGGCAGCTCGGAGCAGAATATGTCATCGATTCATCGACCCATGGAAAATTTTACGTCCTCTCCTGCCTCAAAAACCTCGTTGCTTCGTTTATATTATCTACTTTTCAATCTCTTGTACGAGCTTGATCTGCATTGTTAACTCCCAATATTTGCTACAAGTCGTAAGCCATGATCTTGTCCTAGTACGATATTGAGGTTGAATAATATAATTCAGGTTTCCAATGACCCAAGGATTCACTCTCTCATACTCCCCTTATACATTGCCCAAAGCCATGCCTCCTGGAACATCATTGTCTCTTCCTCCCGCTGACGTCCTTTCATCCTCATCCATCGCTCAGATAGCGCAGACTGCTCCAATACTAAACCTCCCTCCTGATATTCTGTATCACATCCTGTGGGATCTTTCTGGCGGATGGGTGACACTCGATCCAACAACAGATATATGGGCTTTCACACGTGTATCGCGGTTTTTCCGTCTCGTTGGCTTAAGTTTCGCTTACCTGTGGGCCCGAATCAGCTTAGAGGCTGACGATATCAGGAAGTATAAAAGAAATGCAGTTGATATTCTTCGAACAATTCTGGACAGGAGTTCGACTAATCATTCAGAAAACGGTCGCGATGGAACTCATTTACGACTTCGGGTGTACGCGGATATGCTATTGATCCACGCAAACCTCCTTGATATTCTTACAGCACATTACACTAGATGGTATTCCCTTGATTTACATATATCCTTGTTCCTCTTGAACACCCTCTCGGCGCAGATGGCACCACTTGGATTTCCACTTCTCTCTCACTTAAGGCTAAGTCTTGGGTCAGATCAAACAAAAATACCTGATCTCAATGTCTTTTCACTCTGCCCGGCCCTCAAAAGCGTCGAGTTCGATTCGATTCCGAGATGTAAGGCTTTGCGACTTCCTTGGTCAGCTCTTACTCGCATCGTTCTCAAGGAAAGAGTTCGTTCGGACTTTCTCAGAATGCTTCTCAGCGCACCAGCTCTTCAACATGCTGAACTCATCTCGGTTCTCCCTTCTCTTCACCCCGAAGATCCTAATGACGATCCTTTACCCAAATCCCGCATAATCGAGCACAATTCTCTAAAATCCCTCGTGTTAAAATGTATCCCTTTTGCTGTCGTCCTTGACTCGCTCTATCTCCCCAATCTGGCCGAATTGACCCTTGAAAGCACCGCACAGGCGTCCTTTGGTAGCCTTCTCGGGTTCGTTCAACGCTCGAACGGAAACTCGAAGCTGGAAAAGCTGACTTTGAGTGGAAGTCTGTTCCTAACGGAACCCGAGGGCGCACTAGCAAGGTCAATGTCAAGCTCGTCCCTTCCCTCATCCCTTCCTCCGTCGCCATTATCTGAAAATGGTCCTGCTGGATCTCCGTTTACTCCCTCATCCAGTAACTCTCATACTCCTTCTTTTTCCAATATCCCAAATATTGTCCCGTTAACCGCTACCTTAGAAGAAGTCTTGAGGGCTGCTTCTAGTCTTACTACATTGGTTCTGGAAGATTGGACACCTGTTCGGAACCCTTCTCCTTATGATCGGTTCTTTACTGCTTTGAGTCGTAGTGGGGACGGAGACGGAGGAAACAATTTGCTGAAAAGTAGCGTAAGCCTCCCTGGGACACCTGTGATTGGTGGAATGACTTCAGCAATGGCAGCCATGACCCCTGGATTCGGTATGACTCCAGCTTTAGGTCTCAATTCCAGCTCTTCTGGCTCTCTGCGCGCAGATAGCTTGTCAGGCACTTTCAGTCCTGGATTGTCTGGTGATCGATCGTTTAACTCTCTTCCTCCTGCATCAGCGATCCCATTGCACCTACAACGTGTAGGCTCGCAGTCCCATGTTAATTCGCCATTCCCTGGTCTCCCTCCTCATTTAGCAAACAATCCTCATATTGCTGCGGCTTCTGCGCATCTTGCAGCCGCTGGAATGCAGCTCTCGCCTGGTGCACTGACCCCTAGTATGAGTTCATTGATTGTACCAGGGAAGGTTGATGAAACGCCTGAAGATTCCAATGCACATACCCATATCATCACTCCCTCTCAGACTCAGAGTCCAGGACCGTTCAGTCCTGGATTCGGAGTCGGTCCTTCTATGTCAAGCTCTGGCTTTGCTTCAGCCTTAGCATCTGGGCAGAATGTAGACAGTGCGAATGATAACAGTGATGGTGCGCGTACACCTGCAGCAATAAATGCTGCCCATCGTGTGTTAGGTGTGTATTCTTTAAACTTGCTTGCCGTTGTACCTCTGAAGTGTTCCGTTCTAACATGAACTGAATCAAACTCCCCAGGTATACCTGTTGCATCCGACGAGGTGCTTCTCCCCAACCTCAAAACACTGATTATATCGAACCTATCGAAGAACGTCGTCGATCTTCATCTACTTGCGGGAATGGTGGAATCGAGATGGCGAGGCTGGATCTCTGACCAAACACAACCTTCAACCATGGTCGCGTCTTCTGCAGTAGCAACTCCAACTGCGTCTCCTCAATCTTCTACGCCACCCGTCACTTCCCCGACGAGTCGCTCGCTCTCTCCATCCATTGTTTCATCCTTGGCTCTCCACACGGATCTGCGACTAATCAAAAACAAGGGTTCCGTTGGGAGAATCAAAGCACTTCAGAAAGAAACAGAAGACGAGGCAAGAGAAGGTCGAGGAGAGAAGGTCAAGGTATATGTTAGTGCAAAACGCCGAGGTGGTATCTGAGCTCGTTCATGTTTCTGCGAGACCCAACACATAGACCATGCATTTCTCACTATATATCTAATCGCCCAGATGATGACTGCTAATAAAGGTAGAAGTAAAGTTGTAGTGGAATTAGATTGTTTCACGTGTGGCCCGTGTGCAATAACGCTTATAAAGATTTACATAGTCAAAGCATGTACATGATACAGTAAATCAACTGACATATGCATATCATAGCATTCAAGGGGAATTCGTGCTTTGAATTTTACATTGTCTCAAGCAGGAGCGTCTTCTATTTACCCCCCGTTGACGCTCCTCGGGCTGTACTATAGCCTCGCAGCCGCCCAAAAAACTTTACTTATGAATGAATAGCTCGAGAGTTATACAGACCGATGCTTGGCCGGAGTAAGTCTCGAATATTCCACCCGCCGATACAATTCGAACGCGTTACCTGACAACGCTGAACTCCTAGGAGGATGGCCAATCATGATTCCTAGCCGAGCACCCTTGTTCATGTGCGAATCAATAAAAACGGAGATCGTGAACAGCTTTGAACGGGAGATTAGAAACTTGTATGTTTTCTGTTTTCTTTATATATATATCTTGTAGGCATCATCCTTTCATACTGAATCACTGTGCCTTTGTCAATTACTACATACACGTATCACAAAGTTCAACCCTGATTTCCCACTGCGCTCTTTATTGTTCTAATCAGTATCAATTGCTAAACCTTTGAAGAATAGTCCGATAGCAGCATAACCCAGACTCCCCATCTTTGTTGAGCTCTGAGTACGTACTTGTTTACCGGGTCGTCTCACTTCGTCACTGTAAACGGAAATGTACCAGTGCAAGATTCTTGTCAAGTTGTATATCATGATGCAGAAACCCTCAAACGACTGCAGGGTGATAGAGCAGCCCCTCGGTCGTTGCGGGATCGGAATCACTACCCCGTTCTCAACTTGAAGAGCTAAGTAAGTACTGTCAAATAGTTTTCAGCAGTCAGGGGGCTAACGGCGAGTGTATGTAGGTGTATGTAGGTTCTAGAAATCCTTGGGTGAGCGTCCTCTAGGATCATGACCTTCTTTACCTTTCGCAGCAAGGGAGGCACTATCCGTTCATAGATGTGTATCTGGAAAGTTTCGAAAGTACTATGATATTGATCATTGCATAACTTCCATTTACACGTCCATCAAGAAACACCAAAAACTTACAGATAGATGACATGCTTCCTGCGGAAGTAGATAAACCGTACATTCATACCAGGTTCAGAAATAGTCACACAAACATGAGAAATCAGAAAGCAATCAGATTTGTGTATGGGGCCTAAAGCCGCCTTGTAGTATTTGTGAGATACTTACTTGACTCGCGGAACTTACAGAGGAGGCTGGTGGCTGTCGGCGAGTTCCACCCTTTGTATCTGGATTGTGGCGTGTGTTCGCGTATAAGCCAGGAGAAGACTGAAGAAGTCTTAGAGGGGCTCCCCATTTGCCGATAACCATACATGTACAAGCCAAACGGCATCGGTAAGAACAAACCACCTGAAAGAATTTTTAACATGTCCACACAGCGAAGATCCAAACCGGACAATATGTACGAGAGTTCACTGCAGTCAAGATGTACAACATATATGACTTTTGACATTGTTGCTGTCGAGAGCGCGCGCGCACGATGAGCCTTCCTCCTGAGACGGAGTCCTCGGCGACACCCTTTTGTATGCACGGAATGGAAACGTCCAGTCGGTCAGCGAAATCACGGAAGGAACCGTGACACTAAGAAAAGCTTTGTATGCATCAATCATGAAAACATCACGAAGAAGTCACATAGATAATCTATGTATCCGCAGAAGATGTGCAGAACGGTCCAGGTCAGTCTATGTCGCAGCCCGAGTGTCTGCTGTCGCATCTCCCAAATGGGGTTGAAGGAGACTGATATTGCGAAAGGCAGTGAGTATTTTATTGTGCGACGAAAGCAATACAATCGCAGGATCTAGATAATGCTATAAAAGGCTCTTAAAATACACTGATTCTTAGTCCAATACATAAAAGTGTGATTGCCCACCAGTCGGACGAGAGAATGCTTCTTGAGGAGGATGGGCAATGTGCAATACAATAAGGTTATCATAACTTCGTCTGGTTGGGCTGCATTTTATTCAAGAATGCAGAGGCAACAGGCCTTCCCGTATGCTTATCTACTACCTGATCAACGTCGAGTAAAAGCTGTCAGGTCAGGGGAGGGAAGATATTCCAACAAACAGACGTACCTCGCATCTGGATGTCATCACCCGGCCACCTAGGGAAACAGATGTGCTTTTGATTTGTAAACATGTACCTCTGAAAAAAAAAATCAGGACATGAAAGTGACTGGGAACCCGAAATGTTACTGACATTGGTGCGGGAGAGTGAAATAGAACATTCATGGCCTGGGTAACGCCAACACCATTGACATTTTGAATCAATCCGAGGACAAGCAGCGGTGTGCTACAGCAACTATTGAAGGAACATCACATCAGGAATGGACACATTGAAGGATATTAGAATGGTCGTACTTGTCGATGAGGTATGCTACGCATCCCCCATGCAGCATCCCAGCTCCATTCAACATGTCTAGTAACAAGATTGATTCCAGACCCTTAGAATGTAACATCAAATCTAACGTACATTTATTGACAACAACCTCCGCGACAGTTGTTGCCTCCAGCCTTTCTTGACGATCAAGCTTCCTGTTTATGCTCACGTCGACAAATTTGACTTCCTTTCCAACTTTGTAGCCAAAACAATCCTCTGCGCCAACGCCATAGGAATGATACGTGTTGTAGTTGAGCTGCTTAACGTAGCCTGGCGCGTTACCAGAGACGGTACTAATGTCGCCTTCGTTAGGTAAGGAGGCGGGATCAATCCACACCTTGCGGCTGCTGCCAGGACTCGAGGAGGGTGTGTCATGGGTATGCGAGTGCATGGCTAAAGCTGAGGTAGAGGCAGATGAAGAAGAATATCGAGAGGTCATGACAATGGATGGGAATAGGGAATTTTGCGTTTGACTTTCATACTGTATATCTATGTCCCTCTATATAGAAAGTGGATTGAAATTGAAGAGGACCTGATGTGCATTCGAAGATGTTAGAGAGATGAGAAGAGAAGTTGACGTCCACACGTGCACTCCAATTCGGTCATTTCCTGGAAGATTAAAATTCGCAGGACAGGGATTTGGTTATCATTCTTTCCTTCCGCTGACCCGGTCAAATACTCATTTCAACTCAGCGAACTCTATTACAGTGAAGGGGAGCGGATCCATCCGGATGATAGATCTAATGTCACGGTGTTACTACGTGTATTTTCACCGCATTACCGTTTCTAGACGCAGCTCTGCGGATCCCAACTCGCAATGCACTGCTGATACAAGGCAGAAGATAGCGTCCAGGCTAGCGCTGCTTCTGAAAGCGTGGAGCGAAGTTGCTTTCCAGTTCTCTTTGATCTCGCGCAACGCAGTGTCGAGATTTGCCTGCCATATATTGAAACGCGCAACAATTAATCACTTAACTGATCTGGGCAGAGAAGGAGAAGAAAGGTCGAAAAGTTATAGCAGGTAAGCAGTTTTTTCCTATTTGATTCTCATCTACTACAGGGAATGTCCAGATATTGGCTAAAAGCCAAAAACATGAGGTCTCTTTCATGAAAATTTTAGTGGAGACGTACCTAGGAAAGCGAGATTAACTCAAAGATCGGCGGTGCTTGACCCAGTTCCATGAGTCGGAAGAACCAAATTCAGCTGCAGGTATTCAGTGCTTTGTATATTGGACAAACGAACGCATGATCATTATGAGCGTGCGGAGGTGGGTATTACATGGTGATTGTAGTGTGAACAGACTTACAATTGGAATGGTAATCATGTCATGGATTCCGAGTGCTGAGTGTATACGGAGGCATACAGTAGCACTAGGTCCTGCTACGATTCCAGACAAACTGAGCGTTTCAAACTACGACTCTGAGGAAGCGCCGCGTGCGCTCCCGCGAATCATTTGCCTGGAGCGGGAACTGCTGGCAACTCCTGTGAAAAAAAATGCATATCAAGGACCACGGTATAAGAGCTCGTATGCACGATCAGAAATACCTGCGGGCCTATGTCCTGCATACAGGTGGACTGGTAAGATACTCAGAAGACGTTGATTACGCTTGAGGTCAAGATGCCACGTCAAAATGGGAAAACTATCACATTCCAGTCGTTTGACTCGGGAGGCATCCTATCGTTATATAACGATTGGAGACTGCTCCAAAGCTACAGAGTAATACGCGCTGCCCTAGTGCGACGGAGGTTGAAAATATTTTATGCATCATTTCGGGTTCACTACCGATAAAACGTCCAATGTACGTTTCTGGAAACAGAACAACAGTCAGCTTCGGGCGCATTCATGGAATGCACTCCGATTCGTGGAGTGATAGTGAGGGAAAGGAAGATATAGTCTGAATTGACTTACAAAACAGGCGGGCAATCATGATTATTGCGTCAGCGTAGGAGATTGACGCAGGAGATATGAAAGCTGTCTTCTCACTGAAATTTCTTACTAGCTAGTCAGAAGAGCCTCAAAGACGTAACCTACAGCCATAGAGGCCACAATTGAATCAGAAAATTTGCGTTAACGATCGTTCTGAAGGGCTGAAGGAGGTCAAGCAGTGTGATACGCGAGCCGGCTGGAGTAAAAAAGTGAGCCAGGTGCTTGTAATCAAACAATCCGACCTGTATAGCGAGGAGGCTAGTATCTCAGTCTAACTCCCATTAGATAACATTTCAAAGGCGAAGAATTCTGTGTTCATAATCGCCCGTGACCGAGGCTTTACCGTAGCCTTAGAACCAACAGCACTGAGCAGTAGCAGCAGGCGAAAGAGGAGACAAGGACACACCTTCATGTTCACCATACACTTGTACTAAAGAAACAGAGCGTTTAATTGTAGAGCGTCTACCGCTTACGGAATCAGTTTGCATATACCACTTTTTTTTTTTTTTTGGAATTACACTTGGCGAAGAAACCAGAAAAATGGCAACGATCCAAACGAATGTCCTGCCTAAAACTTACACTCCCCCGTCTACATCTAAAGTGTCGATTGCTGGTCCCTCTTCCCTCCGACTGCTTCCAGTAGGACCGGCATTTGTTTCTCATCTTCGCTTGACGATTCACCATGATCATTCCTTCGAGGCGCACGACGCTCACCTCGAGAAAGAGCGGC
This sequence comes from Lentinula guzmanii, assembly GCA_027919855.1. Lineage (NCBI taxonomy): Eukaryota > Fungi > Basidiomycota > Agaricomycetes > Agaricales > Omphalotaceae > Lentinula > Lentinula guzmanii. Next base: position 147,912 of record JANVFO010000062.1, read on the forward strand.
AGAAACTCGAGGAGCTTCAAAACTCTGCTGCCAATGGTGACGATGATCTAGGCGTCGGAGATGAGCCAGAAGCAGCAGAACTTCTGGCTTTGGATCCCAAGGAGTGGAAAGTATGATGCACCTTTCCTCCATTCGAATACTTTCAACTGAAAATTGGCCCATAGAAACATGATTATTATGCTGTCCTCGGTCTATCACATCTACGATACAAAGCTACCGCTGAACAGATCAAGATTGCTCGTGTGTTCATTTCCTGTTGGCTTTCTTTCCTTCTTTGGATACTCAGTCTCTTCCTTCAGACCGCAAAAAGGTGCTCAAACACCACCCGGATAAAAAGGTCACTTCCGGTGCACTGCAATCTACGTCGTCTCTTCTTGCTGGCGTCAATCTCAACACCAATGATGATGCGTTCTTCAAATGTATCGCCAAAGCTCACGAGGTCCTTACCAATCCAGAAAAACGTCGCCAGTATGACTCTGTCGACCATGAGCTCATGGACTCCCAAGAGGACGATCCCATTCCCTCCGTCTTCTCCAAAAACAAAACTGGCTTATCCGATCAAGAGTTTTTTAAAACCTTTGGCCCCATTTTCGAGCGCGAATCCAGATTCTCTAAAAAACAGCCTGTACCGATGCTTGGAGACATCGACGCCAGCAAAGAACATGTCGAGGGCTTTTACGACGTCTGGTATAACTTTGATAGTTGGAGAAGCTTTGAGTGGCTCGACAAGGAGATTAACGAGGGAAGTGATAACCGTGATGATAAGAGATACACCGAGAAGAAAAATAAAAGCGAGAGGGCTCGAAGAAAGAAAGAAGATATTGCACGTTTGAGGCAATTGGTGGATCTGACCTTGAGGTCAGCTACCAGCTTTTCATTCTTATTTCATCAGTTTGAACTTACACCCTCGTGATTTTCGTGATCCTGCGCTAGTCTCGATCCGCGAATCAAGCGTATCAAGCAACAAGAAAAGGAAGCCCGTGAGGCCAAGAAAGCTGCCAAATCGACCCCTGCGTCTGGTGCAGCTACGCCCCAAAAGAGCAAAGCCCAAGAGGAGGAGGAGAAGAGGAAAAAAGAGGAAGAGGAAAAGGTCTGTGTAAACCAGACGACGTTTTTCGTCCAAACTGACCTTGGCTTTTGGTACATAGGCTGCAAAAGCAGATGCTAAAAAGGCCAAGGCGGCTGCTGCCAATGCTGCGAAGAAGGCTCGAAGGGCGGCCAGAGCAGAAGAAGCTTAATGAGATTCCTGAGGCTTTTTCGATGATAATGCAGTTCTCAAAAATTACACTATAATGAATGTTCGACGCTTCTTTGCATAGAATAAACCTGAGAGACGAATATTTAGATGGACATAGTATTCAGAGATGAGATGAGATATGACTTGAAGGTATATTCATACGAGACGAGGATGACTATGATGATATCGATAATCAGTGCATGAAGAAGGAAGATGCAAGAAAGCTACAAGGACAAAAGGAAGATTGGAGGTAGTTGGTTTATCGCTGTGACCGTAGCAAAGGCTGTCATCAAAGAAGATTAGAGCGGCGGGTCAAAGCGTCATGGTCAGCCAAGAAAGAAATTGAGCATTAATTTATCTCGGCATCTCCAACTCGTAGGTAGGACACGCCAAAAAATGTAAATAAGTAACAGAAGCATTGGTTGGTGAAAAATACTGGTACAATGTAGAGTACAAGTGCGCAATTGACAAAGTGAGTTGGGCAGAGATTTTGGAGAATAATGAAGAATATAAATGAAGAACCTTGAGAAACGAAATGAGAAGGTAACGTCCATGGTAATGGCCCACATTACCCCAGTCCATCCTATCCATTATACGATCCACCCAAGAAATTGGTTGAAAAAGCGCGCCTATTTCGCCCCACGCAAAACTTCTTCGTAGATCAACACCTTTAACTCTTCCTTGCTGAGACCTTTGCCGTTGTTGAAGGTATCAAAAGACCAGAATTCGCTGTCAACACGCTCAGCACCGGGTTCATCTGAAGGGTCATGGTATGGTGCACTGCAAAGTTTGAATAAGTGTAATGAAGGGCGAGGTAAAGGAACACAAGATGTACTGACAGATAGGGATGAGCTAAAGCGCCTTCCACGTCAATCCTGCGTTTTGGATTGAAACTCAAACATTTTTCCATTAGATCAATAGCGAGGGGATTCTTTCCCTCGAAGCCTCGAACACCGCCCTCATGAACGGGTTTTCCAAAAAATTTCTTCTTTCTGAAGGGTAGCGCTCGGATGTATTCGCGAGAACGTGAGGAGGAGATGGCGTAAAAATCATCAAGGGTGGGCGTGCCCAGGACATCGAGTATTAGGGACAGTTGGTGGTGATAATCCCGTCCAGGGAAGAGAGGTTTTCCGGTGAGCATTTCCGCGAGCACGCAGCCAAGGGACCAGATGTCGATGGCTTTGGTGTACTGTTTGAAGGTCAACATGACCTCTGGAGCGCGATACCACCTAGTGGCGACATATTCTGTCATGAATGTCGACGCGTCAACCGGGTGGTCAGGAGGCGGACGAGCTGAACGAGCGAGTCCGAAGTCGCATAACTGTGACAGATAGTGAGACGGATGGGTGGATATATAAGGATTCTCACCTTCAGGTCGCAATTTGCATTCAGTAATAGATTAGACGGCTTGAGATCTCTGTGTAAAACGTCGGCACTGTGTAATGCTTTCAGTGCGCGGAGTGTCTGTACCAAAAGGAGATCATATCTCAAAAGATGAGATTATTTCGGAGAAATAAGGACATATACATACTTGGTAGATGAAATACTGGCAGTGGTCATCACTCAACTCTTGTGTTCTAATGACACGGTGGAGATCAGTCTCCATCAGCTCCTGAACAAGATACACCTCCGTCATGCCGTCTAGACTTCCGTCTGGGCCCAAGTTGGGTTTGAGGATATCCAGGATTCCAATGATATTCTCGTGTTGAAAATGCCGCAGCAGTTTGATTTCTCGTAGTGTTCGAAGGCAGAACATCGAATGGTCGAACGGAGTTATGCGCTTAATAGCTACTTTCCGCTGCGATGGAATGTGCACTGCAGACCAGACGACGCCATAAGCCCCTTCCCCAATGATGTCTAGTGGCTGGTAAGAGGAGCCGACGATAAAAGCAGTCGTCCGGTCGTCCATATTGTCAAAGAAGAAGTCCAAGAGAGGTCGGAGGAGAACAATAAATAATTCAATTAAATGCCTTGATTATGTCAGCGAAGATGCCGCTTTTTCTTAAGTTCAACGCTCCAGAATTTGTCCATAAGAACATAAAGAAACTTACCTTTGCGGACGGTTACGACGCCCCATAGATTCCACGAAGCCCACTTCAACTCGTTCCAACAAGCTCAGATCATAACGTTTCCAAAAGTCATCCCGACATTCTCAATAGCATCTCCTTGCCTACACCCGCTATAATAACGTATCTTTCCAGTGGCTTCACGTATAAAGTATGATGAGTAGCGTCATTATGCTCACCAGAAACTCCACAATTTCGATATTCAAGCTCAAATATCTCTGATTTCACTTTCCTTCCTTGCGCACTTTGTGCTCATATCGACTATCTCTTCGCCATCTTCCCAATAAATAAAATAAATAAAAGGACAAACATTATGCATTATAAGCACGCGGCTTCAACATTTGTTCAGAGGGTCTCTGACCACCTTGAGAAAGCTGAGCGCTGAGGTGTCACACAAACAGTACATATGTCGGAAAATCCAAGGTTTTTGTCTTCATATATTGGAGTCTATAGTCGATTGGTGCGGAGGATGACAGCAAAGTACGGGGCCAGCCCAAAATGGTATGTATTCCTTGTTTGAAGTGTCAGCCGTGCGGGAAATAAATGAACTCTGCATATGCTGCGATACTAGATAATCATTGAAGGTGTTCGTCTGCAATGGGTTAACTATGAACTGTCCATTAAGGCATTCCGACTCTGTACTAGTAATGTTCTCAACCCGTAAGCCAGTAAACAATGTTGTAATGGCTGATATACCTCTTCCACCTGCATACTCCTGGACCAACACGACCTGTCATGATCTGCCAGCTGCTCGTTTACGTTCGATGTGTATCAAGATAAGTCAGGATAACGGTCTTTGACATTGTATAGTGGCATTCTCCGACAACTTCCGACAACTGCACGGATAGTCTTAAGGACCATGGAAACAACTCAACCGTTCGACAGCATCATGATTTGGCCTTCTCGACAATCAAAAAATTTCTATAAAGGTAACGATGATTTACTTCCATTCTCCTACATTTCCTTCAGCCGACTCGCAAGCCAAGGCGTAATTTAGCGTTCCCTCAAAAAGTCGAGCTGGTCTCTTCATCAGTGCTCAGCAAATCGCTGGTCGGCCCTGCACACCATTCTCTTGTTCCTCTAAGAATGTTTCACTCTCACTCTACTCTTGCAATCATCATCGCCAGTGGCGCCGCTATTTCCGCTGTTGCTCTTCCGTTACTTCTCGACAGTGCAGTGCCTGCCATCACAGAAATACAGGCAATTCCAGGGAGAGAAAAAGGAGACTCAAAAGCTCTCTTGCTCTTTGACAGTGAGTACTGTATTTTGAACCCCTTGTTACTACATTGAACATGAATCAGTGAAGGAGCTCCAAGGCCTCGATGACGAAGAAAATACCCCTCACTACATTCAAGTTGTGTGTATCCGCTCCATGTAATCATCGTGTTGTTTATCATGGATATTAGCCTCATACAGTGATTGCGGACTCTGTTTCTATCATGGCTGTCGTCATTCCTGAAAGCCATGAACACCATGTGAGCACAATTCGCTTCTCCATTGCCATTCCTTTTCACTGACATAGTTTTCAAGAATAAGGTCTGCTCACTCTAGCGCTCATCTCGAAAAATCCCTAGATGATTTACCCTTTGTGAACAGGTTCACGAAAAGAAGAACAGCTTGGCGTCGAATGTCGTCAAAGATCCTTCTCTTGTTTATGTGAAGCGTGGATCGACCGACACTATGTCATTTTCGGCTGCCGAAGAGTACTTGAACAGCCTTGATCCTAATCTTAAGGGGATGTTGGCTAATTTGTTCAAACAGTTGGGGACAAGAAGGCAAGAAAAGCTTGGATATCATGCAACCGGAATTGGGGCGCATTCTTGAAAACGGCCTCTGGTCAGGTTGTGCAGAAATGGAGTGACAGAGAATACCCTAATTTTGGCTTTGCTTCCTTCGTACATGCGTTCCTCGTAGTTCATGCCCGCCCTTGATCTAGATAGGTTATCTCAATGTAACATCATCAGGTAGAAGGCTGTAGAAGGCCTGCGGTAGGCGGAAGAAGGTCAGAATCAGCCAGAATCGTGTCCCAAAAACGTACGAAATCCAATCTTCAAATTTAGAGACGCGACTCGGATGCCTTCTTGCACTGATGAAGATGAATTGATATTCGCCATAATCCGCTCCAGAATCCAAACTCTCCATCATAGACTGTCCTTAGTACAATATCCTGATGAGATTAAAAATGACCCAGACCGGAAGTATGGAACGCCCCTGGGTGATATCCAACGCTTGATTAGGCGATGGAACATTGAGAAGTCTCCAGAGCATGGACACTTACACTTTGGAATGTTGGACATACATTCATGATAAAAGTAGCAATCTTGGCGTGATTCCGCTGTTGTTCCTCCATGGACGTAGGTTATATCAGTTCAGGGATTTTGTTGGTGAGGCCTGGAAGCTTCATGGAATTAATGAAGATTCTTCCCTCTCTTGACTCAACCAGATCAGGTCCGTCTGCGATCTTTCCATATTGCCGCGTTAAGCTTGTCTGACTTCGCCTTCTCTAAGGGCCCAAAGCAACAAAGGTTCAGCTTAACGCAGTACGCAGGGGTACGTTCCCTTCTCACTACTCAATCTTTAAGGGTAGTACTCTATCTGACTAGGTTTGTAACAATCTCATGTTGTTCTTGGGTTACGAGGAATACAGTAAGCGCAATCCTTCTCTACTGTCTTCATTACAAATTTGCAAAAGTTAAAATCTGGTCACGCAAGGAGGAGACCGGAAATTCTATGTGAGCGTTAAATATTAGTAAATGCTTATCATCTCGATAACATTTTTCCAGACCACTCTCCGAATGGCTCAATTATCTGGTCACACTGCAAAGCGTGGCATATCAATAACCCAGGGTGAAATTTCTCATCCTCTACTTTGTCTTCCGCTCACTCTCTTTCTCCAATTAATAGAGCTGGAACCTCTGCACCCACCCTTACCTCTTCAGGGCCATCAACATACCTTCAATACCTTTGAAACCTTACACTTCCAGCTGGATTTGAGCGGAGCGAGTGGTTCTTCAAACAAGGCTCTGCTTAGAACTCTTTCAGATAACTCGACCTCAGACGTTGTGCTACTCTTTAGCAGACTCGCCCACGGGCTTGATAGCATGAGATGCGAAAAGATGCATGATTGGACAGACGAATATCCATGATGAAGGTATTGTCAATGCAGTGTCACAACATGCTAATTAGATTTTTTCTTGGGTCGTATCTATTCTCCCGAGCAGGCCCCGCGGCGTCATGAAGGATTGATTACGAAGTCGGCGAAAGGACAGTACCACCATCCCAAAAACCGACAATACCTATGGCTTGGTCGAATTTCCCCCAGGAGCTGAGAGTTTATCAGAATCGTGAGTTTGTCCTACGTTTCATCCTTGATATGATAGCTTAATGTTATACATGTAGTTGGGAGAACGTCGGAAACATTGTATCAAGTCATTTCCACGGAGGTCATTTTGCTGCCTCGTGAGTCGTGAACGTCCAGTGTAGCTTGTTGAAGACTTGCAGAAAATGTTTGGCAAAGGTGGGCCAGCGTTTGGGATCGTCAAAGACAAGAACGGGTAATAGTAGGCCGGTTCATTGAAGTTCTGATATATCATATGTATATACTATTCCTTCTAATTATCAACTTGATGGAAAACCTTGTATAATCCAAAAAGTCTATCTTCCATTACTGCTACAGTCTCCTCCCCCTCCAACTTCCAACTCTCTGCATCGGTCATGCACATTTTAAATTCCGGCAAATTAACAACCTCCGCTCCTTCTACATTCCATTCGTGGATAGCAAGGAGATTAAAAGGGGATTGTGCATGACCACTCGAAGAAGCCCTTCCAGCTAACTCTGCATGCTCTGCAAGGCGAAAAACACGCGAACGTGTATACCCTGGTACAATGGCCAGTCGGGGGATACGTGTGGAAGTATACCATCGAATGAAATGATCCTCCTGAGCTTTGAATTTGGACTCTTCCTGCTCCTGATCCTTGTTTTTAACCACCTGCATGTGAACGACGTAGATAAACTTTGCGGCCCTATCGCTACCACTCGACGCAGTATCCTTGGATTCGGATGAATCAAACAACTCATACACTCGCCGATTTAACACCTCCAAATTTCCGACCACCTGTTTTTCGTTATCGGAGGCTTTGAGGCGGAGATCCTTGTATGATTGACTTTGCATAACGTCTCTCGAGGATAAGTCATACAGTGCCAGCCATTTGGGGAATGCCTTTGGGGGCGCATCCAGAGCTTTGTACCGAACGGCAGTCAGAAACCCGGGCACCGTGGTGCGAAGAGGAGCATGTTCGTTATCATACCAATCTGAAGTATATTGATTCAATCTTTGTACGGTGGTCAAGAATCAGGCTCTGCTTGCCGTTAAATTGTTCTTCAGTAACAAATTGCCCGCATTCTCCGTACACAAATAGAAGAGCTCGAGCTGTGGTGAGCATTGCTAGTAAGGTTTGCTAATGATGAGTAAAAAGAATGGTCTGTCTCATGACACAAATTTCCTTTCTAGTTCTGACCTCATTTCCCTTGCTTGAGGATGGGAAAGCAAAAATATAGAATTGTTTTTGTTCAATCTACGGCTGCTCGAGACGTGTTCTACAATTTCAAGATCCAATGGGTATATTGCATGGTCATGCAAATGCTGCCTCTGCTTTATTACCATCGACGAACCCATAGTTCTCTCCCTTGACGAACGACCGTGTACATTGTGCCATGGTGACAGAGCTAGGAAGATTGTCAGCAACAGAGGGCTCAGCATTTCCAGACAGGACACCCACTTTCTAGATATGACATCCGTCTGGTAGAAATTCGTTATTGGCTTCTTGAAAGCACCACCCTGGGTTTTCACCCCGCTCGTCTTTTTGGCAAGAGCTTTCAACCCAGCGAGCGCGATTTCGGGCGATGTGCGCTCAGTGATATCATATCTAATCAGCGAAGGTGAAATCTCCCACATACGATCTCGAAGGGAGAGCACATCGTCGTACGGAAGAGGAGTACCGACGATTTCAGAGAGAGCTCTGAATTGATTATAATCTCAATGCACGGCCAGAACAATAACTTGATAGAAACACTGACCGAATAATCTTCCAATCTTCTCTACTTGCACCAGGCGGTGGAACTGCAGCCCTTCCTAATTGACTCCTTCCCTCCGTATTGATCCAGATTGAGCTCTTCTCTGTATATGCAGCTCCAGGCAGGCAGACATCGGCAAGCTGGGCTCCAATATCTCCGTGATGTCCTTGGTATACTACAAAAGCATCTTGAGGTATGCTTGCTGGATCAACCTCGTCTGCATTGAGTAGGTAAATGAATTTTGGCTTGGTTTTCGAAGCAGCAGGGGAAGGGATGAATCCAATATCGTAAGCGGCCGGACGAGAGGCAATGCGATGGAGAACACTGAATCCGTTCCACTCTGGCGTTACCAGTGTTTTCTTGTTCAACTCCACGAAGCGAGAAAGCGCGTTAAATGCGGCAGCACCATCCGGATGCTCAGCAAGTGCACTCCCGACGATGATCAATGGCTTCTTCGCTGCTTTGAACTTCTTTGCGAATTCGCCTTTGCCGGTAATGAAGTCCGAGAGAGCCTTGGCGTCCGCACCAAGGTAGTCGTAACCATAAGTAGTATCCGCCCTCTCGCCTATCAAGCCAACCTCAAGACCTGTGTGCAGCCATAACTTGCGTATACGTGAGTTGAGCACCGCTGCTTCGTGGCGAGGATTAGTTCCTACGAGAAGGATGACATCTGCTTGTTCAACACCAGGAATGGTCGAATTAAATAGATAATTCGAACGGACGTCTACGCCATGGACAGGAGCAGAGGATCCGCCCACTTGGTCAAGCGTAAGGTTGTCCGAGCCAAGCCGATTGATCAAATCCTTGAGCGCAACGAGCGACTCAGTGTCAGCCAGATGGCCGGCAACAGCTTGAATCTCGTTATCCTTTGCGCCAGATGCAGCCAAACCCTCAGCAATCATGGTCAATGCCTCTTCCCATGTTGCTGCCACGAATCGGTCACCTTGTTTAACAAGAGGTGAAGTGAGCCGTTGGAAACGAAGACCGTCGTACGAATAACGTGTCTTGTCGCTGATCCATTCCTCATTCACATCGTCATTGGTTTTGGGCTGTATCCGCATCACTTGAACACCACGCGAGTCAACGCGGATATTCGACCCGAGTGCATCTAAGACGTCAACTGACTCCGTATTCTTCAACTCCCAAGGACGGGCTGTAAATGCGTACGGCTTGCTTGTCAATGCACCGACAGGGCAAAGGTCAACAACATTTCCAGATAGTTCAGAATCCATAGTCTTTTCCACGTACATCCCGATTTGGAGATCGTTTCCGCGTCCGGTGGTACCGAGCTCCTCGACACCAGCAACCTCGTTGGCGAAACGGACACAACGAGTACACTGAATGCAACGGTTCATCGACGTCTTGACAAGCGGGCCTAGATCTTTGTTCTCCACAGCTCGTTTTCCTGCAATTTCATGAAAACGAGTACGATCGGAACCATAACGCATCGACTGATCCTGCAAGTCACATTCTCCTCCTTGGTCACAAATTGGACAGTCGAGGGGATGATTTGACAGCAAGAATTCCATTACTCCTTCACGAGCTTCGTGCACCAATGGGGTATTGGTCCAAACTTTCGAGCCGGGCATTGCTGGCATTGCACTGCACGAATGAGGGTAAGGGCAGGGCAAATCGAATTCGGACCGAATTGAGAAACGTACCAAGACGCTACTGGTTTTGGCGACCTTTCAACCTCGACTAGACACATTCGACAATTTCCTGCAATCGCAAGCCTGGAAAGTGCCCATTAATTATAATCTACGGTGTTTCAATGGATGCCCGTCAAAGTACCTGTCATGATAGCAAAACCTATATATGCATAATTGAGATGACGTTGAAGATGAAAATGAAACCTGGACACACCGTGGTATTGTTGCACCTGCAGCCTCGCATGCTTGGATCAGCGCGGAACCTACGAGCAAGTAGAATTAGGGCCTGTGTGAACACGACTGTCGGGGAAAATCGTACCTTGGGGTACTGTAACTTCTTTTCCGTCGACAGTCAAAGTAATATCAGCCTGCCTTGAGGATGTTGAGGATAAGCGACGGCCTGAAGAGAAGTCAGAAGGAAAGAGCTTGTAACCTGCTTGTACTGACTGTGAGCCGCACTTCCAACCTTCCCAACCAAGCCAGCCGCACTGGGTCGCGACACCGTTGTCACGAGCCTCAGCATCGCTTTCTTAGAGTACCGGCAAGGAGTGAATACAGTTTTATTGGAGAAGAGAAAGAGAAACGTTGTGTATCGGCGAACACAATGACGAAGTTCAAGAAGCGACGAGCCCAGCGTTCGACGCCTGGAAATTAGACGATCGTGATTGGTGGACCGGCTCAGATCGGAATGGGTCTCCGAAAATGAAAGATTACTCGGCAACGCGCCTGTTGGGGCGCTTATGTTACACACCTCTTCTGAGCTCGCGACGTCTCTCTTGGTTGTGTTCAAACTTTACATCTCAAAGCGCTGGAATTCAGCAGTCATACACAGCCAAAAAGATCATACACCTAACAAACTTTTTTGGCGAGGACAGCCAAAGCTTACAATACGAAACAGATTCTTAGTATGCCCAATCGATGCATTCTCGATAACACGCATCTCAAGACCTACAGTTTACACGTACACACAAACTTAATTCAAAGAATAATTTATAGCGGGGAAGCCTGAAACTGATATCAATTCGCAGGACCGCGAGTCCATAGCCTGCGTAACATTTGAAAAGCGCTGAATACTCGCCGCTGAAATATTTCAATGAGAATCGTTATCAGGAGACATAGAAAATGATAGACCATCAATCGAGGCTCACCTGCAGATTTCGGCGCCAACCTCTGCTAGTGTCCCTCCTTTCTCCAAACCGGAATATACGCTGCTGCTCGCGAAAATCGACGAAACTAGATTGAGGGCCAAGCTCTCGACTGGGCCGCGGTTGTCTGACAGAGTCCCATGTCGAATGAATCTGGAGCCCGTTCCCGTCACTTCGGGGATATCTCGGCGTCGTTGAATTGATATCTTGAGTCCGTCCCCATCTCATATTCCGATTATTCGAAGGATTGGATAAAGGTTTGCTTTTTGAAGCTGAAAAACCTATCATAGATGAAGTGAGGGAGCGAGGGAGGTTGGTGTGTGTCGTAGAAGGAGATTGTGGCATTGAACTCGAATGATAGCTGTCATTTGGAGCAATCTTGATGGATAGTGTCAGCGAGAAAAAGCGTCGAAGATAGCATACATACGGGTATAAAGCTTTTCATATGAGTGTAAACGCCAGTCTCGGATTCGTCTTCGCTGCGGTGCTTCAAAATGGTCAGCAGCGGTATATATGTTCAGATGTTTGACGAACCTCATTTGCATAAATGTAGCTGGCAGCTCCGCTGTACGGGTGATTCATCCTTCTTGTCGCTCGCTCCGAGGGGACTCTGACGAAGAGTACAGCAGCAGACTGTACTCGTCTGGCCTATGACTCTGCAGAGCGTTACTAGAAGAGGATAACACTTGACTTGAACGAGACTGAGAGCCAACGAGGGTCAAGACAAATGAACGAGTAATGCTGTCACTCATAGTTCAATCACAGCAATGAGCATGTTCAATCAAAGGAAGATCATCTTTTGTAAGCAGATGAAAATAGAAGGCGGTTCTTGCTTGAATAAAGGACTCGAGTACTGACACGGCGGCGGGTCCATTAAATTTCGCGTGACAAAGTTAAGACCAAATAAAATGCCAAACAAATTGAAAAATGTTGAGATTTCTTGTAACAAAACTAATGATATTGTGTGTACAAAAGTAATAGCTAAATAAAAATATTTTATTAAACAATAGTATGCACCAAAGTTGGGTTATATCTACAGACAAAGAGAATGATAATCATTTTGCGCAAAAGGTATTGAATTTTGCGTGCAAAAGACAATGATTATCATTCTCTTTGTCTGTAGATATAACCCAACTTTGGTGCATACTATTGTTTAATAAAATATTTTTATTTAGCTATTACTTTTGTACACACAATATCATTAGTTTTGTTACAAGAAATCTCAACATTTTTCAATTTGTTTGGCATTTTATTTGGTCTTAACTTTGTCACGCGAAATTTAATGGACCCGCCGCCGTGTGATTATTAATCATACAAGATTATGTCGCTGCTTTTCGAGACGGAAACCAAGGACGCTAACCTTCAGAAGAATGTACTAGTGGAATTCTAGTGAACAAAATTTATTATGTGTGATGAGAGGGTGTTACAGTCATTAGGCCGTCCTTTGAACAGTGAAATTTAGTTACGTTTTGGAATCAAAAATTAGAGACTCTTGTGGAAGATAAAGGCTACTACACCGTTTCGGTGTTCGGCGTATCTGGATCAACCAGGTACTGATCCAAGATGTTTCAATCGATCCTCGTTTAATCGAGAGATCATGTATTATTACTATTACGGTCTCGTCTCATCTTCTCCAGTCTCGTCTCATAATTTACTGCGCCCGCTTGATTACGAGCGGTTCGAATTACTATATATTGCTTAGTTTATCTTTTCGTTACTCTCAGTTCTTACACCCCCTTGGTGTGTTCTGAGAGTGAGTACTTTTACATTCACTACCTGTCCCAATTGCTAATAAAGTAAACAGATCGCATTACTTACTTTCGTCTTACAGGTAGTTAATTAATAGGAGTTCTTACACCCCCTTGGTGTGTTCTGAGAATCACATTACTTACTTTCGTCTTACAGGTTATGGGCCCCGCCCGCTGCTGAACCTCGAGAAAGACATTGAACACATTTGAAAATACACACCGATAAATCCTGAACTTATAATGGCGAGCAACGGCGCCATACCTCCCTCCATCCCTGAAGTTCCTGAGGATCAGAAATTCGACGGAGGAGTTAAAGTCAGCTGGAACCCAGTCAAGAGAAAAATCACAAACGCCTTGAGGGCACAAGGTCTCACTGGATACATTAACAGCACAATCAAGAAACCATCCGTAGACACTCAGGTGACTTCTCCCACACCAGTTTATTCCTCTACGCCGTCACTCGAAGAATGGGATTTTAGGAATGAACGCGCTAAAGGAGTCATCGAGGCATACGTTGATGATATCACCTCTCTTGTACCAAACGCAGATTCGCTGACAGCCTCGGAACTAATGAACACTTTCGATGCAGAATATGCGGCTACAGACAAGATGAAGAAAGTTCTTACCGAAAGGAAACTACGCTCATACACATTTAAAGGCGAGGAATCCATTGACAACTTCTTCAAAACTCTTCGCACGTTACGAAAGGAAGCCGTTGAAGCAGGGAACGAAATCGACAATTTGTCCTTCCGACAGATAATATTGGCCGCCTTCCCATCCAGCGAATTTGATTTGATCATTCACTCCATTGCTACATTACCACAGGCTGCGACATCGGCAATAGTCATCCAACACATCACCGTCGCGTACTCCAGAATCGAGGATTGAAAATCAACCAAGTCGATAGGGGGAGATCAGATCGGATCTCAGGCTCACCTCGCATCTAAATTTGATGATCTGGAAAAGAAAATAAGCGCTCAGCTATTGCGGAAAGGTCAGAAAAGCGATAAAGAGTGTACAAATTGCGCACGGAAAGGACACGTCAAAGAAGAATGCTATAGGAAAGGAGGGGGAAAAGAGGGTCAGTATCCATCGTGGTGGAGAGGAAGGAAGGAATCAACAGTACCAATGAATGCGAACCTCGCGGTAACTGACTTCTCTCAGCCTTATGCGTTAATGGTGAATACAACCAAGGTTATGGGATCCATATACGCGGATTCAGCAGCAACTGACCATTTCTTCCGAGACCGGTCTGACTTTATAACCTATGAACCGTTCGAATCCTCAGCACAGTCATCCGAGCGAAACACTTCCTTCCGCATCGTTGGAAGAGGAAAAGTTCAAAAACGACTTTGGCAAGGGGATAAACTTGTCACACTCTCCTTCGCGAACGCACTTCACGCACCTAATATTACATCTGACCTTATCTCCATCGGGAGGCTCGATCAGCTCGGATATCACGTCGTGTTTGGGAACGGTCAGGCGAAATTCTTCTCGCCACAAGGGATACACTTCCTGACTGGATATGGGTCCGGGAGATTGTATCGCATATTCGAGAAGAAGAATGAGCCAACTGCCTTACTTGCCTCAGCGCGCTCGTTAAACAAACCGACCAATATCGAAACGTGGCACAGAAGATTAGCCCACGCTGGATTATCCCGGATAGAAGAAATGTCCAAACGTAATCTGGTTGACGGTCTTGAAATCACAAACTCGTCAGTTACAGGCAAATGTATCGACTGTATGGTTGGGAAGGCGACGAGAAGACCTTTCGACATGCCAATGGAGCGAGAATCAAAGATTCTAGAACGAGTTCATACGGATCTAACTGGACTGATGAGGACGCCAGGTCGAGGCGGGTTCCTATATATGATGCCAATTGTGGACGGGAAATCTGCATTCACGAAGGACTATTACCTAAAGAATAAAGAAGCAGAAACCACTGTAGGCGTCATTGAGGAGTACCGAGTAATGGCGGAAAAGGTCACAGGTCAAAAATTGTTGTGCGTACGTATCGACGGAGGTGGAGAATTTGACAATGCGATATGGAAAGAATGGGCGAAGAAAAATGGTGTTAAGCTAGAACGCATCCCCGCACATTCGTCAGCTGCAAATGGAGTGGCAGAACGCAAACATCGTACCACGTTTGACAAGGTCCGTACCCTCCTGAACGACTCTAACCTACCTCCATCCCTATGGTTGTATGCCGCCGCATATACCACGTATACTGAAAATTTACTTCCCTCATCTCGCGCCAACGGGCTTATCCCTGCGGAACTATGGACGAAGAAGTGTCAGAGCGTGGCGCACCTACGTCCATTTGGAGCAAGAGGATGGGCAACGATTGTTGACGGCAAACCAGGTAAAACTGACGGAAGAGCGCGAGAAGGGAGAATGATTGGATACGTGGAACGAGGGACATACCTTCTCTACACATCGTCAGGGGAGATTGTGGAGAGTAGAGATGTTGAATTTGAGGAAGGACGTGGACACCGGTCATTGGAACTAAATGGAGGGGAGCAAGATGAGGGAGGAGATGACGTTCTAAGGCCATCCAGTCCCAAAGCCCGAGATCCACAACCCGATGCTTCCGATCAATCATCCTACCACGCGCCCGAAATTACTCATCCCGATGACAATAATACCACCGATCAATCAACAAACAGACACGTAACAGCGCCACCGAGTGATCCACAGACAACCACAAACCCACTTCGTCGTTCGAAAAGAATTCACATGCAAAGTCCTGCTATGATAGCGTCGAAAGAATTTGAAAAGCGTGAACTAGACGCCAAAGAATCCGGAGAAAATTGGGCCTCAAATTACGCAGCCAACTTAGCCAAATTAATCGACGAATTTGGTGAGATTGATGGAAGCTGCAATATGGCTTTGACAGCACTAGGGATACCGCCCATTCCGAAGAACTACTCGGCCGCGATGGAGGATCCAACGAGATGGGAAGGAGCTATAAGGAAGGAAATGGAACGTATGAAAGAATTCGGAGTTTTCGGTGACCTCCAAGATCCTCCACCTGGTGCTACCATTCTTTATCCGTTATGGGTATTCGCGCACAAATTAAACGGGAGAGGTGACATCGTGGACGAAAAGGCAAGGCTAGTTGTGAATGGCGGAAGGCAGGAAGCGGGGAAAGATTATTGCGAGACATTTGCCGCGGTAATGCGCTTCGAGTCTCTACGCATGCTAATTGCACTCTGGGTCACATTAGGACACCATATTTGGCAAATCGACTTCGCCTCAGCCTATCTCAATGCCGAACTCGAAGAAGAAATTTACATTTGGCCACCAGAGGGATATAACGGCAGAAAATCGGGAAAGGTAATGAGATTGAAGAAGTCTATTTATGGTACTATGCAGGCGGGTCGAAATTGGTGGATCACCCTCGACACGGCATACCAGACGCTAGGGTACAGAAGATCACAAGCAGACCAATGCGTGAGACGGAAAGTATCGGAGCTAGGGGAGACAATCACAGGAACCTATACCGATGATACGTTAGGAGGATCCTCATCGAGGGAAGAGATGATAAGAGCTAAGAAGGAGATAGGAAATAAATACAGGACGAAGGACACTGACAATGTCCAATTTGCCTTAGGAATGCGTCTCACACATAATCGGGAAGAGGGAACAGCCACCCTATCTATGGAGGCCTACTGGGATCGCCTCTTTGTGAAATACGGACTACAGAACATGAAGCCGAAGAAAACTCCCCTTCCACCCGGAATATCACTCTCCATCACTCAATCACCTCAGAACGAAGAGGAGACAACATTTATGAAGGACAAACCGTATGGGGAGCTATTAGGGTCGATCCAATTCGGCCAGGGTGCGTGTAGACTCGATATAGCGTTTGCTACAAATTTCTTGAGTTGTTTTTCACCTAATCCTGGAAGACCTCATTGGCACGCACTAATCCACCTGGTGCGCTACCTAATCGGGACGAAGGCTCATGGGATATGCTATACACGAAACGAAGAGAAGGGGCTTGATCCAGTCACTTACATTGACTCGGACTACGCTTCGTGCGTGGATACAAGGCGCTCTGTCACAGGAATCGTAACCATGATGGCAGGTGGTCCAACATTTTGGTCTTCTAAACGACAAGACGTGGTCGCCCTTTCGACAACTGAAGCTGAATATATTGCACTGGCGAAAGGTTCGCAGCAGGCAAAATGGGTACGCCAGTTTCTATCGGAAATAGGACACGAAACACCACTCCCTTGTCGACTTAAGGGTGATAACCAAGGATCGATAACGTTGTCTCATAATCCAAAATTCCACGCCAGAGTCAAGCACATTGATATCCGTTACCACTTCCTACGTGACAGCGTCGAGAAGAAGGAAATCGCCATCGATTATGTACCCTCCGAAGAAAACTTGGCAGACATCCTCACCAAACCATTGGGAGCGACACTTCACGCGGCGCAAATAGCATGAGTAGGTCTTTCAGCTCGAAACGGTATATGCGCCTAGGGGAGTGTGGAAGGTAAAGGCTACACCGTTTCGGTGTTCGGCGTATTTGGATTGACCAGGTACTGATCCAAGATGTTTCAATCGATCCTCGTTTAATCGAGAGATTATGTATTATTATTATTACGGTCCCATCTCATCTACTCCAGTCTCGTCTCACAGTTCACTGCGCCCGCTCGATTACAAGCGGTTCAAATCACTATATATTGCTTAGTTTATCCTTTCGTTACTCTCAGTTCTTACACCCCCTTGGTGTGTTCTGAGAGTGAGTACTTTTTTACATTCACTACCTGTCCCAATCGCTAATAAAGTAAATAGATCGATTTACTTACTTTCGTCTTACAGGTAGTTAATTACTACGAGTTCTTACACCCCCTTGGTGTGTTCTGAGAATCGATTTACTTACTTTCGTCTTACAAATGAAACTGGTCACTTACATAGAGTTGTGTGTTAATTATGCCAATGACAATACCCATTGTCACAGTAAATACATTCAGGAAAAAAATAGGTTTCCTGCGAACAGTTGGTGTAGACAGAAAAAATAGGAGGATAAAGAGAGGGACCAGTGCTGCAGACCAGACCGCCCCAACCAAGAGTAGTCTCAAGGAAGGAGTGATAGAAGTGATGTATTCCTGAAGCGGAGCCGGAAGGGGTGCCATAACAGTTATGACCGTCTGTTTTGCTTTGAACAGGCAAGGTTTTTAAGCAACTGGGACCTTCGGTTGATCAGCACATATTGGCAGATTCAGGGCACGTCTGTACTACAGGGGTGTTTGTGCATCAAATATGTGGAGATCAATCACCAATCTGATCTATGATTTGACCACATCACAGATTGAAAGATTCAGTTCAGTCAAGTCTTTCGGTGAGCTAGTCAAGTTTGCGATTTTACAATGAAAGGTCATATAATTTAAGATTTCACACAATGTCAAATATGATTGTTCAAAGGCAGACCTGACACCATAATCGTTCCGGGCTCATTCACCTCAAGAGATCGACTTTGACAGTGTAGTATGTATCAGCGACATCTCCATCTACCATCACTGATGTGGCAGATTTATCCGTACTATGTACATGTTCTTGTGGTTTACACTGTACAGCAAACGCGAGTTTCACATTTCTGATCATCTCTTTGATTGATCTTGAATCTTGATTAATCTGCTTGAAATAGTCAGCTGTGAGGGTATTGCCTGATCAACTTTCATCGAGCTCCAGTCCCAAATTTTCACGCTTACCATGGTTTTTAGGATCCTTTTGCTGCTCTTTATCGTTATCAGCATCTCGTTCACATATTCTGCTGTCACAGGGGACGTGTGTGCTATCATTGCCAGCAGTATCTCAGATGCTTCTCAAGTTTTTCGGCCTGGCAGCAGCCAATATGCTTTGGGTGAATCTCCAAATCCTTCAAATAGAAAAACACTCATCCGAAACCTGATTCTCTACTATTTAGACTTGGAGCACTTCGCTTTATCAGCAGAGCAGAATTCTTCTTGCTCTGTTGAGCCTGGCAGCGCACAGGATGTCTCTACCATTGTCAGTCAGTCTCCCTATATGTAGGGATCATTCAATTGAGTATCGGCATTTTTTTCAGTTGCAGATTTTGGGGAACACTCGTACCAAGTTTGCAGTAGTATCCTCCTTTTTCCTCTGGTATCTATCATGCTCATAAGAATGTAGATCAAGAGTGGCGGGCATGATCTCAACCCAAAATTTTCATCTACTCCCGGGGTTCAAATTTCCATGGCCAGATTCAACCAGCTTCAATTTGATGCCCAAGCTTCAACGGTCGAGGTCGGCTCTGGGATGATCTGGGACGATGTATATGAACAGTTGCAAGCTTACAACGTAAGTGTTGTTGGAGCTCGCACCACCGGAATTGGCATTGGTGGATACATCGTGGCAGGAGGAGGTTTGTACTTCATATTTCAGTTCTCCTGAGCTCAACCAAGTGTTCTCGAAGGATACTCGTACAAGACAAACCAGCATGGTCTGGCGTCTGATAACGTGGTCGCAATGGAGGTTGTTCTTCCAGATGGCGAGATCAAAACTGTTGTTGGATCACGCTTGGTGGACAGAGACCTCTTCTTTGCACTGCGAGGAGGTGGAAACAACTTTGTACGCTTTGTTCCCATCTATGAAGTATCACAGGTATCTGAAATTCTTTGTTCCTAAGGGCGTTGTGACAAAGTTTACACTCAAAACTTACCCTCAAACTGAAGTTTGGGTATGGACCATATTGCAGATACTTACTAATAGATGACGGATATAAACAGGGCAGGAGTATTATTTACTCTGGCACAGAGTTTGCATCTGTTTCAGCCGCTGTGCTGAATTACACATCCAACAACAAAGATATCAAAACTGGGATACAATGCACCTTTGCTACTTTACAAGGGCAGGTGAGCAAAGCACCCTTTTGAAATACATGAAAGTCCGTTCTCAGATACTCAAGGACATCATAATGGCAAACTTATTCTATGATGCTCCGGCTCCAGCGCCCGGAATATTCGACTCCTTCCTGCTCATACCCTCCATCAGCTCAGATATTGGAGCTCGTTCATACCTTTCCTTGATACAGTCTGCCAATACAAACTTAACTGCTGGAGTGAGGTGTGTGCTAAATATGAAAGAGTCTGTTAATGTCGAATAATAGATTTCTAGGGGCATTTATAACACCATCTCACACACTGCTGTGACCATGAATCTGGTTGAATCAATGCAAAACCAATCTTCTGTAGGTCCAGATTTCTTTTTGGCTGCTTATATGCTATTCATGCTTGCACATAAGTTTTATGGATCAATGCTGCAGTCAAACAGTCTTCTTTTGAATGGCTACGTGATCGAGCCATTCCTCCCAGAAGCGTATCATCACGGAGATACTGATACTGCATATCCACCCAATCGAAATGAAAACATACATCCCATGAACATTTACTATGCCTGGACAAGCGAAAGCTCTGACTCGATCATGCTTGATGCAGCTCGTCAGACAGCTGCTTCCCTTCAACAGATTGCATCGAGTAATGGGATTCTGGCTTCTGCGAAATATCCTAATTACGCGATTTTTGGCACACCCATCGGGGATTTGTATGGAGAGAATGCAGACCGGTTGCATCACATCAAGAACTTGGTGGATCCATTCAATGTGATGGGCCTGACTGGAGGGTTTAAATTTGAGTAGTCAAAGTCTGGGCCCATAAAAGGGTTAGCCCTGTATATAAGTAGACTAAGGCGATCCAAAACAAGATCCCTGTTTGCCAGCCGTTGATAGCAGTGAAATATCATTTATCCAAACTTGTTTGCTCCATCGCGAGGTGTTGGCACATTTCTTCCGCCAACTGTTTGTTACTAACTTTACTAACGGCGGTCACTATTGATGTCCGACCAACTTCAGTCTTCAAAATCCCGCACAATAGCTGACGAGGTAATCAGTAGGATTCTGACAAGATGAATGACACAGTAATGCACCGAGTTCTATCAAAATCTCAGGTATTAAAGATACTACGAACGATTTCATCTTGGACGGGGAGTCAAAATCACCGGGACTACCGCGAGATGGCTATCTGTCTTGACCTCCACTTGCCTCACTCAACATGAGTTATCGTTATGGAATTATTGAAGTAGGAAGTTGCGAACGAGTTCATGATAAGCTAGTCGTATTTCTTTCAGGTATTTTGTAATCAGAAGTCTTTCATGCATATTGATTGCTACAATCCTCCTTTTGAGAGGCTTACGATCCTCGTTGGTCACCGGACTAGTTGCGCGTACTCAATGCTCATTGTCACATCCATCAGCGGGGACCCGACTACGAGGACTGCATATTTTCTTAATTCTTTCGGAGCGATTTGTATAAACTCCGACAACCTCTCAGATCACCTCAACCTCACCCTACCTCACCTCCCTCATCTCTTGCTAAGCCTTCTATTGAAATTCAGCGTTTCGAGCTCGATCCACGAGCTTTCGAAATCTCGAAAAGTAGTAGTGAGCATTGCCCCGGATAGGTACTGGTCAAGAATGAGATACACGCCGAGGACACGATGTAGCTCCAATGGACGAGCAGATGTCTATACGAATCGGAGTTCAGTTGGGTGACAGAGAAATCACTGCAAGTGGTGAAAAGGTGGTATCGGATTATGCACGTTGTGTATCCCATTGTTGAACGAACGACAGAATGGAATCAGCTGTGCTTCTCAGTCAGGTTGAATAGACGGCTTGGATTTTTCGATGAAGAAACAATGGCTTTGACAGAATCTAGATAGACAATTTGTTGTAGGAACCGAGGTATGGGGAAGAAAACGACCTTGCGATCGATTGACTCTGGATTGGGAAGGCGATAATATGTCCATGCCAACCCCAAAAATTCCGTGTTAAAAGGAGTGCCTCTCTGCCTCACCCTAAACGATACCAGACTCACTCACACAACCATGACTTATTGCCAGCACCCATCTATTTCCCAAATGCTTTCGGGCAACATACGATGGGCTGAAAGGGTTGACCAAACGAATCCTAATTTCTTCCCTGAGTCAACGAGATCACAAACTCCGCATGTCAGTGATCAATGAAATTGCGATAAGGATCATATATACTCACTGCGATCTTCCTAGACACTTTGGATAGGATGTGGCGATTCGAGAGTACCAGAGACCGTTATTACTGGAACAAGGCCTGGTGACATCTTCGTCAATCGTAACATTGGAAAGTAAGTCAATGAATTTCCTTTTGATTATCCTATGGTTTATGCTCATTGTTTCGCTGACAGTCAAGTTCAATTCGGCGATGAGAATTTAATGGCAACTTTGGTGTTCGCCGTGCATGAGCTGGGAGTGAGAGATGGTCTCGATCTCGAGCTTTTTGCGCACACACGATGATATTGACCAAGATTATACTCCCTAGTCATCGTCTGTGGACATACTTATTGCGGAGCTGTGAACGCAAGTTTCAGAGCCAGCAGATCCATCATTCCAGGTCGAACGCCCATCACTCTGAACTCCCATGCAGCTGACTCTCCCTTGGGCCGTTTCCTCGCCCCTCTCACGACTTCGATTGCGAACTTGATTACGAGCCTGCAGATTTCTTCTGTTGCGGAGGAAGAGGCTATTCCAATTCTTATTCGAGAGAATGTCAAGGTTCAGGTAGACAATCTCTGCGAGACGGATGTTGTCAAGAATGCGTGGCGCAATAGACCTCAAGGACAGGAGCTTACGATCCATGGCTGGTTGTATGATGTCGGAACGGGAAGGATTCAGGATTTGGATATAACCAGAGGTCCTGAACAGGTACCTACACTCCACAGGTCGGCAGAAAAGGATGCAGAGTAGATATGCAGAGCATCTAATGGCCTGTAGGATGTCACAGCAAGTATAAGTAGTAGTTGAAGAAATTTCATAGGATGAGTCAGCCCATAGGTTTTTTTGTTGTCCCTTAAATAGTCGAATGGGTCGTAGGTGACGTCACAGAAGTATTTGATATCCGGTCTAATGAGAGCAACGTTAGTAACGAGCAAAGTAGAAAAGCGCACTCGACTCGCCAGTAGTATCGGGATGGTTGTACTTAGAAGAGGATGTTTGTAGAAGAACTGTTGAATAGATGAGCGGATTAACAATCGTGATTTAGAACACGTACTCCAGAGTTGAATCGACACATATTGCGGTATGGTACATTATCTGTGTTACGAACTGACTCTTTTTCAATTTCTTTTTGTCTATCTTATTTACTTTTATCTTTTCCTTTTCTTTTATTTACATACATGTGACAACCTTGACATTCTCGCAATGTCAACGCATTTCTCTCATGTCTGTCAAACTGTTGACAGACTGTCATTCCCGCGCTGTCAACACAACTCTCTCATGTCTGTCAGATTATTGACAGATTGACAGTGTGAGAATTCTCTCATGTCTGTCAACCTTTGACAGATCATTGTATAGCCTCACAGTTATGACGTGAGATAGTTCCCATGGATTCATTTCAGAATATGTATATAAGATAGGGCATTCCTTAGAGTAGTCTCTATCTCTGATCTCGTCTATCCTCTTCTGTAGCTAGACAAGTATCTGAGGGCATACTCCTCCTGCACTATCCATTATCTTTTGATCTATTCTCTCTGTGTGACGCCTGGCTTAGTATAAAAGCTATCGAGTCGCTGACAGAAGATCAGAGATCCTTATCGACCCACCCGTCACGACCCAAATCGTCGACATTTGGTTGGACATTGGACCCCGCTGCGTTATTAAATTTACTCTTTTTCATTTCCTTACTCACCTTCCCACCTCACCTCGTTTCCTCTCCCATCCACTCCCTATTCCCATAGCTCGTCTGTGTTAAGGCCAGCGTTGGCGTAAACACTTTGTTAATACATACCTACATCGAGACACTGTAGTACGGCTCAACCCGTGCTGAGAGGAAAATACTCTCTCTAGTGTGCCTGACTCCTACCAAGGAGTGTAAATCAGGGCTAGCAACAGAACATCGAGTTTCTTCCTCGGAAGATTCGATAGTAGGGACGTTGGAACGCAAAGTTTTCACGCAGACGACTCGAAAGACAACGTTGCGCGAGGAGCGAACGTAGACAGTCTTCTGGATTAACACATAACTCGACACGAGCCTCTACCTCTAAGCACCTCACCCTCCTATCCTGGCGTTCTCGTCAAGACCTCAGGATTTTTCACTCCCATACCCATCTCGCTCTCCCTCTCCCGCATCACCGGATTCAACCATCCATTTAGGATCCCCCACGCCCACTCCATCCTTCACCACTGAACTCGGCTCAGAAATGTCTGACCCATCCAACCAATCCATGCATGCCAACACATCCGCTACTACCGCCGCTACTCCCGCCACCTCCAACACCTCATTCTCCCGAAAAACCATCGTTAAAGAACCCGACGTATTTACAGGAGATACCTCCAAGTTCCGAGCATGGCTCCGAACACTCCTTGCGTACATCCATGACCTGCGAAGGACACAGCAGGTCAATAGCGATAATGAATCCATCAATGTAGCAATGTCCTACATTCGAGGAGGCAGAGCTGATGACTGGGCGGAAGTATACACCAGTGATCACCAGGATGAAGTCGCTGGTGATTGGAACGTAGACTTCGCAGAATTCCTAGAAGAACTAAAGAGCAGTTTTTCTAACGTCTCCCAGAAGAAGGAGGCAATGGATAAACTGAATCGCATTCAGCAAGGTCGTATGAAGGCCGATGACTTTTTCAAGGAGTTTGAACTCCTGCTAAAGGAAGCGGGGTATGACAAGAAGAGCGAATATGTTCTTCAGTTGGCTGAAAGAGCAGTCAGCCTCAACATCATGAGCGATCTAGTCCGAACGAGG
Source organism: Lentinula guzmanii (assembly GCA_027919855.1). Classification (NCBI taxonomy): domain Eukaryota; kingdom Fungi; phylum Basidiomycota; class Agaricomycetes; order Agaricales; family Omphalotaceae; genus Lentinula; species Lentinula guzmanii. The sequence continues at coordinate 172,646 of JANVFO010000062.1, forward strand.
ACAGAGGAGTTTGACAGCTACGACGAGTTAAAGAAACTCGTCACCGCCAACGATCTAATCCGCCGCCGCTACGATGAACAGAAGCGCGGATACAACAACATGAGCTGGGGTAACAGCATACAAGGACAAAGTCGTGGTCAAGGATCCACGCAACAAGCCTATAGCAGGCAAGAGCAGAAGAGATGGGAAGGACCTCGAGTGGTAGGGTCTACCCCCATGATAGCAAGACGTGATGGGTCCGGGACGACCTTTGGAGGTTCGGGACGACCCATGGACCTGGATCGAGCAAGGGTTAATGGCCTTTGCTTTAACTGTGGCGAAAAGGGCCACATCAGTAGGAACTGCCCAAAGAAGAGCAAAGCCGTGGTTCGTAGCGTAGAACTTATGAACTATGATAGCGAGAGAACGGACAACGTTAGTGAAGAAACTAACGTAAATAGTGTAGATGTAGTACCAGGGTTACCAGCTGGTATGGACATGAATTCGTTCACCGCGTGGTTGAACAGTATGGGTTTTATAAGAGCTCCCCAGTAGGCATAGGTCTGGTGGAGCGTTCTAATTTAAATACTTCGGACATAGTAGATAGTGGATTGGATTTCACTATTAAGTATGATAATGTAGAAAAACACGCATCTACATTTAATAAACCAACCGAAGTACAAAAACCTATATGATACATACCCAACACGGCAGAATGGACTGCTCAAAGGCTGAAAGAAGAAGATCTCACAAAAGCCGTCATACTTTTAAGGATATGGATGCCTTCCTCGCGAGTAAGAGAAGCCTCGGAGGAAACCGTCATGGAAATACGCGCATTAAACTGGAAAACCGCAGTCGAAGCCGTTAAAAGTCTTGCGACAAAGAAAAGCTACGTCCGTGGAACACATGGAAAAAGCTTAAAACTCCCAGTCATTGTCGAAACATTAGAGGACAACCGACAAATAGTTACACAAGGACTAGTCGACAGTGGAGCTACAGGCTCATGCATTGATGCAAACTTTGTTGAACAACATAGGATTCCGACCAAAGATCTACCTATTCGAGTACCTGTCTACAATGCTGATGGAACACTCAATGAGAACGGCTCCATAACCAAATATGCTGAAGTCCGCGTAACCATCAGAGATCATTCGGAACGGATTCAATTTGGCGTTGTTAACCTTGGCGAACAACATATCTTCTTAGGATTGGATTGGTTACGACATCATAATCCAAGTATCAACTGGATTAAATCAGAAGTTACTTTTGACCGATGTCCGACTCGGTGCGGATATAATCCTCACTTTTGGATGCCTGAAGATATTCAAACAAGAGCAGTACTTGAAGACGGCGAGAGACTTTTCGTGTTTGATTGGGATCGATATGTGCAAGAACAGGTAGATTCCAGGAAATGGACAGAGAAGAAGGTGGAAGAAGAAACACGAAAACACTTCGACACTTCCACTCCGTATATAAACAAATACCCGGATGTTTTCAGTCAAAAGGAATTTGATCAATTACCACAACGACGCCCTTGGGATCATGCAATCAAGTTAACACCTGGTTCTAAACCACTTGATTGTAAGATATATCCTTTGAACCCAAAGGAACAAGAAGCATTGGATGCATTCCTTGAAGAAAACATTCGAACCGGACGAATTCGACCCTCGACATCCCCGATGGCCTCACCATTCTTCTTCATCAAAAAGAAAGATGGTACCCTTAGACCAATACAAGACTATCGCAAACTGAATGAAATGACGATTAAAAATCGATATCCACTCCCTCTCATTCAGGAGCTTATTGATCAATTGAAGGGTGCTAAGATATTCACAAAGATGGACATTCGATGGGGATTCAACAATATACGGATTAAAGAAGGTGATGAGTGGAAAGCTGCATTCAGGACCAATCGAGGATTATTTGAACCAACCGTTATGTTCTTTGGACTAACCAATTCCCCGGCGACATTCCAAGGATTCATGAATCATATCCTTCGAGATTTGATAAATGAAGGACACGTCATAGTCTACATGGATGATATACTCGTATTTACAAATGACTTGAAAAGTCATCGCATAATTGTAAATCGAGTCCTCGACATTTTGCGAGAACACAAACTTTTCCTCAAGCCTGAGAAGTGTTCTTTCGAGAAAAAATCCATCGAATACCTTGGAATAATCATTGAGAACGGAACGATTCGAATGGATCCAAAGAAAGTCAAAGCTGTACAAGAATGGTTAACCCCATTGAAGAAACACGATGTCCAACAGTTCCTTGGCTTCTGTAACTTCTTCAGGCGATTCATTCGAGGATTTAGCAAAGCTGCCAAGCCATTGACAAAACTTACTGGAAATGCAGTCTGGGAATGGACAGCGACCCAACAGTATGCATTCGACGAACTCAAGCGTCGAATCTGTGAAGAAGTAGTCCTCCTCATTCCCCGAAATCATGGAAAGTTTAGACTTGAAGCTGATTCATCTGACTTTGCAAATGGTGGTTGTCTCTCTCAATTTGTCGATGGAAAATGGTGGCCTGTAGCATTCCGGTCTCGTTCACTCAATGAAGTTGAAAGAAACTACGAGATTTATGACAAGGAATTAATGGCGATTATGGACTCGCTCGATGATTGGCGTCAATATCTTCTTGGAGCCAAAGAACAGATTGAAATCTTTACAGACCACGCAAACCTACAGTATTTCAAGAAACCCCAAAAGCTAAATCGACGACAAGCTCGATGGTTCTTGAACTTGCGGAATATAATTTTAATCTAGTCCATCGACCAGGAAAGACAATGACAAAAGTTGACATCCTGTCAAGGATGACAGGTCTTCAGACGGGGGAAAAGGACAACGAGAACATCGTCCTTCTAAAGCCAGAATTTTTCATTCGCGCCCTCAACATCTCCTCACCAGAAGATGTATTCCTGTCGGAAATCCAAAAGAATCGAAACCACGTTGATCGACTTGTGAAGGATAACCTCGATGCCAAAAACCCTGAGTGGAAAGAAACTGAAGGATTATTGAGTGGAAAGGACGAATCTATGTACCAAAGAACAGAGTACTTAGGTCCAAAATCCTTACTAAGTACCACGATTCACCACTTGCAGACATCCTGGACAGTACAAAACAGCGGAACTCGTCACTCGTGATTACTGGTGGCCAGGAATTACTCGAGATGCTGGAAAGTATGTGGAAGGTTGCGAGAAGTGTCAAGCGACAAAGTCTCATCGCACTCGACCCATTGGACATCTTCATCCTCACACCGTTCCAACTGAACCTTGGCAAGTAATTGGTACTGACATGATTGGAGAACTTCCTGAATCTGGAGGTTACAATGCGATTGCAATCTTCATCGACCATTTCACAAAGAGACTGAGACTTGTACCAACCCATACCACAGTCACTTCAGAAGGAATGGCAAAGATTTATCGAGATTCCATCTTCTCCACCCATGGACTTCCACGCAAGATAGTTCATGATCGAGGACCACAGTATCACTCGAGGTTCATGAAAGAACTCTATCGACTTCTAGGCATTGAAGCGAACTTCACCACAGCGTACCATCCACAGACAAATGGTCAATCGGAACGAACAAACCAAGAGATTGAACAATATCTCCGTTTGTTTATTAATTATCAACAAAATAATTGGCACGAATGGTTACCCCTGGCAGAGTTCAACTATAGTGACAAGGTCCATTCAGCGACGAAAGTTTCTCCCTTCTATGCAGATACAGGAAGACACCCGTATAAAGGCACGGCAACTCAAATGACTTCGGACAACCCCTCAGTACAAGCTTTTGTAGATGGAATGAAGAAGATACGAAAGGAAGTAGGATCAGCTTTAGAGAAAGCAAAGGTAGAGATGAAGAGGCAGTATGATGGAAAGAGGAAGAAGGGTATAGAATACAAGGTTGGTGACAAGGTGTGGCTAGAAGGAACCAACCTGTCGGTAGATCGCCCAATGAAGAAATTAGGTGACAAGAGGTACGGACCGTTTATGATCCAGCAGAAGATAGGTGCCAGTTCCTATAAACTGGAAATCCCACGTACATGGAAACATGTACACAATGTTTTCAACGAAGTTCTTCTCACTCCGTATAAAGAACCTAGCTTTCCTACACAACCCCGAAACACACGCCCGCCTCCTGTTGTTGTAGGAGGAGAAGAAGAATTTGAAGCAGAAGAAATCCTTGACTCGAAGAAAGTAGGAAGAGGAATCAAATATAAAGTCCAATGGAAGGGATATGGTTCACATGAGCAGACATGGGAACCACGGTCAAATCTTACAAATGTTGACCAATTGCTCAAGGAATTCCATGAAAAGAATCCGACTAAACCAAAACCCGCAATATTTCGTCGAATTGAAATCCCTATTTCTTTATTCCCTACAGAATTGTTTCGACCCCTTCCTCTTGCCGACACAGAACCCAATCTCGCTTCACTACCCTCCGAAAACTTTCTTTTACAACAAGCACATCGTGGAACTCGTGCCCTAAGGAGAGGGTGATGTTACGAACTGACTCTTTTTCAATTTCTTTTTGTCTATCTTATTTACTTTTATCTTTTCCTTTTCTTTTATTTACATACATGTGACAACCTTGACATTCTCGCAATGTCAACGCATTTCTCTCATGTCTGTCAAACTGTTGACAGACTGTCATTCCCGCGCTGTCAACACAACTCTCTCATGTCTGTCAGATTATTGACAGATTGACAGTGTGAGAATTCTCTCATGTCTGTCAACCTTTGACAGATCGTTGTATAGCCTCACAGTTATGACGTGAGATAGTTCCCATGGATTCATTTCAGAATATGTATATAAGATAGGGCATTCCTTAGAGTAGTCTCTATCTCTGATCTCGTCTATCCTCCTCTGTAGCTAGACAAGTATCTGAGGGCATACTCCTCCTGCACTATCCATTATCTTTTGATCTATTCTCTCTGTGTGACGCCTGGCTTAGTATAAAAGCTATCGAGTCGCTGACAATCTGGAGGAGAGGGAGGGAGTTAGATTAACTTCCATATGGGCGTCGGGTAAGTAAAGAGGGGAACACACTAGCATAAATAATATTCGCCGCTGTCACCTTATCCCTTCCCTCTGTCGCTCTCTCCTCATCTATCCAACCTGGTTGGTACCAATCCTTGCTCGGTATCAGCCCAAAAGATATCAGGGCAGATGATTCCTTCTGAACAGCACTAGAGGAAATTAAATTATGAGAATATAGCCAGATCAGACGCACACACGTAAAGATACCACGTTTGTTACGGACTCACTTTTGTTGATCAAACCAAACATATATAAAGCACCAACCATCACTTTCTCCTTACATCTCCCAGTTAGCACAACGGCCGATTGGTTTGTGGGCTTGCTTGTTCCTGTCCTCGCTGCTAACTGGGGGATGGTCTACTCTTGTTCTTATTATTCCTCCCTTCTTAATTGTCCTTTGTGGAGGGCCACCTTTGATCATTCAGGCCCTTGTCACAGTCAACATTCAAAATCTGCCCGCCAGCAATACCACATGCTCCATTGCACACGGATTTGGGAGATGCGCACGTGCAAGTGGATTGACCGTTCTTCAACGCCTCAACGCAACTAGGCAGTCTATCCCTCACCTTTCCTTCTGCACCTCAGTCATGCAACCTTCATCTCCATGGATCAACCTCCCTCGGACCTGCGGATATAACACTTCCAAAAACTTACGAAGGCACCTTCCACCCTCAGACTTCCATGGGTCCCGCTTTCGCAGGACTTGGGAACGGAATGGAGAGAGAGCGACAAAGGCTGAGGTTTGAACAGAACTGAGCGGTTTTGAAGAAAGGATGGGTTTGTTCTAGTGATGAGGGACGACATCGTGGTGAAGCCAAAGTGATGACCTCTATGGCTCCGGTCATGCTTCGACTTTGATTAATTTTTTTTGGGCCGGCCCGCGATTCCTCAGCCGGTAATCTGCGCTAAGTAGAACCTGTACTTTTATCATGACTCTACTCAATGGCGAGGGCTCTGGCCAGCCTGAACCCGTAAAGCTCCTAGGCAATGGAGTTACTTTGAAAATAATATTCTCAAGCAGCGGCTGGCTTCATTGCAATCTTCAGTATTTCCCCCTCTTCGCCCTAACATCATTCCTTTCTCAAAATCCAGGTTTCTACGAATCGTAGGACCTATACAACGCTGTAGAAATGGCTATCAAGATTGCTACTGAGCAAGAAAAGGTCAAAGACACGGTCAAAGCGCGTGATGCGGCCATACAACATCTTTCCAATGCATACATCTCTATAGAACAAAAGCTGGAGATTATCGAACGACTGGAGAAGCAATCGTCCTCTGAAAAGTCATTTCAAAAGCACGGGCCGTCGCTGGAAGCTGACAAGCTGAATCATGAAACTGCTGGATTTGAAGACTTGGTGGATGATCTATGGAAAGAGATCGAGGTATTGAAGGATGCGCCGCCTCAATATGTGTGTTGACACATATCACATTCCCTGCGCTGTATAACTGAGGAAACTTTGGTGGTTAGACTCCGGATAGTGCCACGATGCCAGAGTCTCTTCAACTGAACCCTCCTGCTCTTTCCGCAATGTCCCTCGCTGCAGTCTGCGATATGTCTCAAAAGACTATACTAGAAATCGAAGAAATAGACCTCAATCTCACGGTAAATTCTCCGGTCATTATTTGTGCAGCTCCCTCATAGATCGACCAATTCATAGATCATTAGAACATCTGCTACTCGTGAAGACGCTGAAGACATCATCAACGCAAGAAACAGACTCTTGGCTGCCCTCCCTCTACCGAAAGAAGCTCCAGATGACGCTCTGAAACCTATCGCAATTCCAACCTCACACGTGAATTTATACGAATTCCTCGCTTCTGTTCCTGGAGTGAGTTCTCCCTCAACCGAATTCCTGTTATGTATCTAATGAAAATTCTGGACAACACAGCCTCTCCGATCCTCGTAGGCCGTTTCCAATCTCCAAACTGAAGTGCCTGCTGCATTTTCTATTTATCTAGTCTCTCTAACTATCGCGTCTTACATCAAGTCACTACATCTTGGTGTCCTCAACGTGAAGAACATGGATATTACCTTACTCCCGTTTTCAAATGCACTACTGATCTGCGACTGATGTGATATCGAAGATCTGCAAACACACTGGTGCACTCTTTCTACGTTCAGAAGATGTGCACCATTTCTACGTTCAGAAGATGTTCAACTAAACTATTGCATAGAATGTTTCTACAATAAGGATGGAGTATGGTACTATGCTGGCGTGTACAAAGTCTTTCGATTGGAACACCTGACTGTGAAAGAATGAAGCTCTATCTAACGAGGTGCGTGTTCCGCTAAACACCCGTTACCCAACCCCAATTCACAGAGGTAATGCCTAGACCATGCAAGCAATCGTCAAAGAAACGATCGAAGGCCGCAAGAATACATCTCCTCAAAACACATACGAAGTAAACCAGCTCTACGCTGCCGGAGCTCTCAAAGTCGCTGTCATCGCCCTCCAGTGTGTCGGTTTCAACCACTCAATGTACCGCCTCCTCGAACACGCAAGCAAATGTACTTTGAGCGCTGTAACTGCTGAAAACAGAAAACCGAAACCGCCCCTGTCTTCGCAGGCGACTGTGAAGAACTTGTTCGATGGTTCGTCTGAATCGAAAAACGGGAGCGTCAGTAACAATCGTAGCCCAGGATATAGTTTGGGGTTGGGACTGGGACTGGGCTCTGGGAATATCTGGAACACGAATCTGGGCTTCGGACTGGTTGCATCGCGCGAAAAGGTCAAGAATAAGATTTTGCACAACATCAACGTGGAGTGATTCTGCAGTGTGTTTTACTTCAATCAGATGGATGGGTTGTACAGACCGGTGTTTGTTTCCGTGCATCTTGGCTGTCGTTACCTTACCTGTAAGTACTCCGGGAGAATTGATGCCGCAAACTTCTACAAATCCTGATCTGAGAGAACAGATTGGCAGATTGATAAATGGAGTACAGTCGATAACCATGATTTCAGTGGATCCAGAATCCCTTATCAAGTATGCGAAACTTCCAGTCATGCGGCACTTGCAGAGTCCTTGGTTCATGCTTCAATGACTGTGAATTTCTAGGATAATACTATTCTCCCGGTTTGTACATCCATTGACTTGTGAGTATTCCGAAGTAGGATACGATACCCTCTTCCATACAGTGCATAGATTGATAATATTCAAGTGTAGTCCTCAAAACTGGTTTACTCATCATGATACTCATAATTCGACTGAGGTCTACTTCCGAATCCATCCTTGAAACATTTCTGCGTCAGACCAACGGACTACATGTGAATTGAATGATGCAAGCACCTTTGCATATATTTCCTCAATCAGCCTCATATTGGTGATAGTCTCCTGCGGTTCCACCCAGGTCTGAGGCTTTCTCCCCCGCACTTTGTCTACAAATGCTTCGAGCTGATATCTGGACAGACAAATGAGATTGCCTTACTTCGGTCCAAGGAATGATGAACCTACCGGTAAGTTGTCCACCAATCTTCGCCCTTGGAACCATTCGTAAACTTATATGCCTTCTCAACTCGAGATTGTTTGCCAATGGATGAAACAGCGATGTAATGATAATAGTGCGGGATGAGAAAGTTGAAGATCTCAACTGTACCTCCTTCGCAGTGAACAGTAGCCTTCAGCTTAGGAAAGCGTGGAATTATCCCAAGGATGCGCGACTCATTGAGATTAGAGAATAGTTCACCAAGTATATCGTTCTCAAGGCTGACAGTCGCAGTAAACTCTTTGTCGACCTGTTTGTGTTGAGGTGCGGAAGAGTAGCGTTCGGCGGAGGCACTGAGAATGGACTTAGGCTTTGACGGGGAAGCCAAGTAATTGAGCACATTGACTGTGTATGCTGGAAAACGGCTGTCAAATCGAACGATGCAGTGGATATCCGTTATGCCAGAGCGACAGTACTCACAGCCAGGATCCATTGTGCTACCACCTCCTAGCTCGTACTTCCACCGTATGTCATCAGGTTTAGCTGTACCTTCGGGAGCAGAAAGAGCGGCAGAAATGCTTTTGACGTCCCCTAGCTCCTTGCTGTCCAAAATGGCCTTCACTCGTTGAATGGAGGGATGGAATCTATTTTAGAAAACATATTGTTAGCATATATTGTAGTGAGCAGCAGGCCATCGACCTGTAATGAAAAGCTTCCAAAACAACGAGCCCCTTTTTTTGTGCAAGTGCAAAAATTTGACGTGCTTCATCTTCGGTGTCAGTGGCAGGCTTTTCAAGGAGAACATGTTTGCCTCCTTCGAGAGCCTTCATTGTCCATTCGAAATGCAAACCATTCGGGAGTGGGTTATAGATAACGTCCACCTCGGGATCATTGATCAGATCTGAAAATGAGGTGTATCAGTTTCTGAATGCAATATATTCAAAGACAGTCACCTTGGTATCCTGAAGGTCCACCGTAACTTTTATGAAAACCATGCTTTCGAGCAAACTCTTCCGCTCGAGCTTTGTCACGAGCAGCAACAGCATAAAGTACAACATCGGAATGCGACTTGGCAGGGGTTGCGAGTGCAGTTGGGACGATCTTTGCTGCACCAAGACATCCGAACCTCAAGGCAGCTTTTTCCTTTGGCTGAACTGCACTCGAGGGTGGATTTGATATCTGAAAGAATTCTGAATTTGGTTCATGACTGCACGAAAAGTCTTGACGAACATTTTGTACTCGAGAGATGAGAGCTAGCATGTCAAGGGTGCACAGGAATAGTGACAGTCAGGTAGGCGATTGGTAGAAAGAGAAAGCGAACTGGCATTGAAGAGGCATCGTGGCCTTGTTACAAGGTGTCATGCATCAAACCTTTCTTGAAAGGCGTGTGACATCAAAGTTGTAAAGGTCGCCGATCTTCACCAACTTGAATGATAATCAAAGGGAAAAGTGATGATGATGATCTAGCATCAGTAAGTAGTAACAAACAGTTGGCGGAAGAAATGGAAACGAACACCGGTCTGTTCAACCCATCCATCTGATTGAAGTAATACACACTGCAGAACTATTCCACTTTGACGTTGTGCAGAATCTCATTCTTGACCTTTTAGCGCGATGCAACCAGTCTAGGAACGATAAGGGATAACTTCGAATTTTGATCATGCGGGTTCCTTGATTGGCATAAGTAACGCACAACCGCTTGCATAACTGTATCTCTGTCTGAATTTGGGCTCTTGACTGGTAGTTTTTCTTGAGCTCTACCCGTCAAACCGAATACATAAAACATACACCAGCCCCAGATTCTGGAGATTGCCATCATGTCTCTCCAGTTTCGATTACCAGATATTCTTTCCTCTTGGCCATGGCCACGAACAGTAAATCCTCACACTGAACAGTGTGGGAAAAGATTGATGCTGCAACAAAAAAGTCAGCAATATAAGTTTTTCCCTTCCAAGGTTCAAGCGGGTCTTTGTCAGGCAGCCATACAACTTGCGAGTCTTGCATATCCAAAATTTTCAAAGGGTGAGCACTGTTTATGTTGAAAAGCGAATGTCCTGGAGCTAATGTGGAAATAGCTCAGTTGCAGGTGGCCATGGATTTAATGTTTGTCTTTGCCGTCTTTGATGTGAATTTATCTTTATTGCTCGTATTCAATGCACTCACAAGATTCAAGGATTCTTCCGACCATATGAATGCTGAAAGCGTTCAGATATGGGCCAATGCTATCATGGATACTCTTCGATCACCACTGGCACCAAGGGACTCAAAGAATGAACTGCAGATGCTTGTTAAAATGATCCAGTGGTGAGTGAAAGTCTGATATCAATTGTCCTAATTTGAAGGCTCAGATACTGTCAAGTTTTTGGCTTAACGCTACTCAAAACATGAGTTCTTCTGCTCAAAAACAGTTCATTGAGGAATTTGAAAGCTATACTCGTTCAGTGACTGAACAAGCTAAAGACAGGGATGGTTTAGTAGTCCGTGAGTCAGCTTCGTGCTCTCTTTAGCCTGAACCTATGAAATTTCCTGTCTTTTAGGTGGGGTAGAAAGTTACCTGGAACTTCGTCGCAATGATCTAGGCGCGAAACCGGCTTTTTCTCTTATCCTGATGGACAAAGATATTCCAGAGGAACTCTTCGAGTCTGATTTAATGCTCCTGATGAAAAGTCATGCTATTGATATGCTGACCCTGGCCAATGTAAATTATTTGACGAGTCAACAGTATGGAGTCCGAGTTAACCCTATTCTGTACAGGACATGTTCTCATACAATATCGAGCAATCCAGAGGTGACAGTCACAACATTGTTTCAATCATCATGGCACAAGAGGACTTGAACATACATCAGGCTCTAGATCATGTTTCAAAGATGCATGATGATCTTGCTACAGAATTCCTCCAACTTTACGAGACTATTGACAGATCTGCCAACCCTTCTTCAGAGGTCATGAAACAATATGCGGATGGCCTTGGAAATTGGATCCGTGCTAATGAATGCTTCAGCTTTGAATCGCGCCGATATTTTGATAAGGATGGATTGACGGTCAAGCAAACTCGCTTAGTTGAACTGCTGCCAAGGGTGGGTGTCAAGGAGGATTTGAGAGATGAATGATCCACCCACTTTCATCAAGGTTGCGGCGGTATTTGTATGTACACATGTTCATTTGTAGTGCATCTAAGATGAGTCATCAATTGCCGCAGCTGATTCGACCCTTAAAATACATGAAAGCTGAGCTTCCTCCACAAGTATCTGCCATGTTTTTGGTTGTCATTGGCACAGTCGTTATTCACCTTGTCCGCCATTTCTACAAACGCAGTGCAAATTCTCTGCGGAATGTCAGAGGTCCACCGGCAGAAAACTTTGTGTTCGGTGCGTTGATGTACTGTGTGCACATCTCTCTTGCGCTAAATGAAGAAACAAGGGAACTTGAGGCAGCTTATGTCATCTGAAGGATATAATTTCCATGCTGATTTGACTCAGCACTATGGAAGAGTAGTCAAGCTTCATTCTTTGCTGGGTGTAAGTCATGTGTGTATCATCTACTAGGTTTCTCATACTTAGCTTGCTCCATCATTACAAGGCAAACGACCTTTATGTATTTGACCATGCCGCAATGGAGACAATACTTGTCAAAGAAGAATCAATTTTCAATATGCCTGATGCATTATTGGCGTAAGTGAAGCAGCCAGCCATAGCATCCCATGTGATACCTATTGAATTTGCATTTCAACAGTGCGAATCATCTAATATTTGGCCCATGTCTAGTGAGCACTTCAGGTGAGCGAGCTACTCTTTTCTGGTATATACTGGATTAATTGCCCCATATGATGACAGGAGCACGGCATCGAAGAGCCAGGAAAATCTTAAACCCTGTTTTCTCTTTGTCTCGACTGAAAGCTATATCGCCAGTCATTTGTGAGATCGCAAATCAAGTTTGTGTTGATACTATTGAGTCATATACCCCAGTAGCTGACAAGTACAAGCAGACTTCTGCCGAGTTGGCCACAAAGATCACTTGTGAATCTGAAGTCGATATGCTCGAGGTTCTGGGATCAGCAGCACTTGAATACATCGGTCAGGGTGGTCTAGGTCATTCCTTTGCTACCCACAAGGTAGAAGCACTTCGTGATATGAAGGAGTTGCTGTGAATAAATCTTCTCTGTTCAGAATGCTCACTAACTCTAACTTGGTTGCTCTAGCTTTGCAGCAAAAAGGTTGATCGTGCCGATTCAGGCTCTCCCTTTTCTAATGAAGGTGTTACCGGCTGGGTTGCGCCGGCGGTTAATAGATTATATTCCCCTTCCTGACCTTCATCTTTTGCGGGACCTTGTTGATTCGTTGAATGACACTTCAAGAAATATACTAGAGGAGAAAAAGCAGACCTTGAATGAGAAGAACAATGATTTATCCGGACAAATTGGACAAGGCAAAGACATTACTACTCTCCTGAGTAAGTGTTTTCCTATTTGATCAATATTCACAAAATTCTCATGTACATAACTAACAGTGAAAGCTGTGGCTTCCGACCAAGCTGAGAGTTGGATGTCAGATGAGGAGATCCTTGGCCAGATGAATGTGCTACTGTTTGCTGGAACAGACACAACTGGTACTGTAATGTCAAGATGTCTTCAAGAGCTAGCTTTGCATCCAGAAGTTCAAGAGAGGCTTCGTCAAGAAATTACAGCAGTCAGCCATTGTGTTGATCTCAGCTACGAAGCAATTGACTCCCTTCCGCTGCTTGAGGCTGTCTGTCGGGAGACCCTTAGATTGTGAGTTCTAACCCAATACAAGTTTGTGGACAGAATATCATCTGATGTTAATCAGGTACCCTCCTGCAATTACCGCAAGCCGGCAAGCGTCAGTTCATTCTTTCATTGATGTGGAGATTGTTCATTCATGTCCATTCTCAGTCTGGCAGATACATCCCTTCCCTTGAGCAAACCAATCATTGGGGTTGACAATACAGAAATTAGAGAAGTATTTGTTCCTGCTGGGACATTGGTCCACATCGGGATAAAAGCTGCAAACCAAGATCAGTCTATCTGGGGCCCTGATGCAACAGCATGGAAGCCTGAACGTTGGTCAGCACTGCCCGAAACTTTAGTCAATGCAAAAGTTCCTGGAGTTTATACAAAATTGTGCGTTTGGGTCACCCCATATAGTGTGTCAAAGTCTCACCACATGATAGAATGACTTTCATCGGTGGTCCTCGAGGGTGCATGTAGGAATCTCGAGTTCAATTTCTCTGAAGTGGTGGAAGACTAATTTTGAGTTTCACGTAGTGGGTTTAAATTTGCTGAAATGGTAATGAGTGAGTGGTTGCCACTTTTGTTTTCAGGGTTCGCTCATGACCTTGAATTCCAGAGACAACTATTGCTATTCTGGTAAAAGATTTTGTCTTTTCACTTTCGGAAAAACAAATCGTATGGAAATTGGGCGTAGCAGAAGCTCCAACCGTTGGTGGTAAACATGCGCTTCCCATGAAGGTCAAAAAGGTTATATATAATGGCAATGTTGATTCATAATTCCGGGTTTAGCATTATCTCATAAATAGATCCTGTTTCAAAAATATTTGAAATTCAACCCAACTTCTCGAAGTTGTCATGATAAGTTGGTGGTTTAGCTGCAGCTCAAAAGTCTGAAAACTATACTATGCCGAGCTGTACCTTGTGAGGAACATAAGTAAGATTTAAATACTCAAGGTGTCCATCGATGTTTAGAGTTCATTTTCAGTCCTCGTCCTCTTCCATTCACTGCATTCACTGATACAAACAAAAAATCAAAATTCATTGCCATAGGCATGGATATGGTCACAGGAGGGACTACTTGATATTCAAGGACAGGATGGTATCTCTATCAAAAATAAGTGAACGGATGGTATGAGGAGCTCTTCGGGAGTTGCAACTTGGAAGCGCTACCGATCCCAATACGTTCTGGATATAACGGGGCCACAGATCGCCTTCCTCGTTCCCCAACGGTCTCAGTAGCATTGCCTGCCTATGCTAAACTATGCAATGATTCGGCGGAGAATGGGTACGATATATGTCATCTTAAAACGGCTTCTGTACAAGCTTGATAGAAAGGGGGCAACTGAAAGGCGAAAGGAAAGTGGTCACATTCAAGTTTAAGTCTACTCTACAATAATGGATGCATATAACATACAACACTGATGAAGTAAAATGGATGGGAATCGGAATCGTATCAACAACGACTAAAGTTGTACTTTTTGGAGACAATAGAAGCAATACACACAATGAAGAAAGCAGAACAAATGCTTAGACGGCCCTATTGGAGCCGCCTTGCCTACGTCTATGTGACGGTGGCAGGTGGTTTGTCGTTCTCATTTCCGACACCTCCGGTAGCCTTGTCAGAGGGATTTGCTTTGATGTTGAGCTTTAACTGCATGTTTGAATTCAAGCTTCCTTCTCCGGCTTTTGCAGCAGCACCTCCAACTGGGAGTCCGAAGCCCAGATTCGTGTTCCAGATATTCCCAGAGCCCAGTCCCAATCCCAACCCCAGACTATATCCTGGGCTACGAATGTTATTGACGCTCCCGTTTTTCAATTCAGACGAACCGTCGAACGAGTTCTTCACGGTCGCTTGCGAAGACAGGGGCAGTTTCGTTTTTCTGTTTTCGGCAGTTACAGCGCTCAAGGTACATTTGCTTGCGTGTTCGAGAAGGAGGCGGTACATTGAGTGGTTGAAACCGACACACTGGAGGGCGATGACAGCGACTTTGAGAGCTCCGGCGGCGTAGAGCTGGTTTACTTCGTATGTGTTTTGGGGAGATGTATTCTTGCGGCCTTCGATCGTTTCTTTGACGATCGCTTGCGTGGTCTAGGCATTACCTCCGTGCATTAGGGTTGGGTAACGGGTATTTAGCGGAAAACGCACCTCGTTAGATAGAGCTTCCCATTCTTTCACAGTCAGATCATCTAATCGAAAGGCTTTGTACACGCCAGCATAGTACCATACTCCATCCTTATTATAGAAACATTCTGTACAATAGTTTAGTTGAACATCTTTTGAATGCAGAAAGAATGAACCAGTGTGTTTGCAGATCTTCGATATCACATCAGTCGCAGCCCATCGATGCGCAGTGGCAACACGAGGATTAGTTGTGCATTTGAAGACGGGAGTAAGGTAATATCCATGTTCTTCACGTTGAGGACACCAAGATGTAGTGAGTCGATGTAAGACGCGATAGTTAGAGAGACTAGATAAATAGAAAATGGAGCAGGCACTTTAGTTTGGAGATTGGAAACGGCCTACGAGGATCGGAGAGGCTGTGTTGTCCAGAATTTTCATTAGATAACAGGAATTCGGATGAGGGAGAACTTACTCCAGGAACAGAAGCGAGGAATTCGTATAAATTCACGTATGAGGTTGGAATTGCGATAGGTTTCAGAGCGTCATCGGGAGCTTCTTCTGGCACAGGGAGGGCAGCCAAGAGTCTGTTTCTCGCGTTAATGATGTCTTCAGCGTCTTCACGAGTAGCAGATGTTCTAACGATCTATGAATTGGTCGATGTATGAGGGAGTTGCACAAATAATGTCCGGAAAGTTTACCGTGAGATTGAGGTCTGTTTCTTCGATTTCTAGTATAGTCTTTTGAGGCATATCGCAGACTGCAGCGAGAGACATTGCGGAAAGAGCAGGAGGGTTCGGTTGAAGAGATTCCATCGTGGCACTATCCGAAGTCTAACCACCAAAGTTTCCTCAGTTATACAACGCAAGGAATGTGATGCATGTCAACACACATATTGAGGCGGCGCATCCTTTAATACCTCGATCTCTTTCCGTAGATCATCCACCAAGCCTTCAAATCCAGCAGTTTCATGATTCAGCTTGTCAGCTTCCAGCGACGGCCCGTGTTTTTGCAATGACTTTTCAGAAGACTTCAATACGTTTGATTGCTTTTCCAGTCGTTTGATTATCTCCAGCTTTTGTTCTATGGAGATGTATGCGTCGGAAAGACGTTGTATGGCCGCATCACGCGCTTTGAACGCGTCTTTGACCTTTTCTTGCTCAGTAGCAATCTTGATAGCCATTTCTACAGCGTTGTATGGGTCCTGTGGTTCGTCGAAACTCGTATTTTGAGAAAGGAATGATGTTAGGGCGAAGAGAGGGAAATACCGAAGATTGCAATGAAGCCAGCCGCTGCTTGAGGATACTCATCTCAATTTCCATAGTAACTTCATTGCCTAGGAGCTTTACGGGTTCAGGCTGACCAGAGCCCTCGCCGTTGAGTAGAGTCATGATAAAAGTACAGGTTCTACGTAGCGCAGCCACTACTAATTACCGGCTGAGGAATTGCGGGCCGGCGCCCAAAAAAAATAATCAAAGTCGAAGCATGACCGGAGCCATAGAGGTCATCACTTTGGCTTCACCACGATGTCGTCCCTCATCACTAGAACAAATCCATCCTTTCTTCAAAACCGCTCCGTTCTGTTCAAACACCAGCCTTCGTCGCTCTCTCTCCATTCCATTCCCGAGTCCTGCGGAAGCGAGACCCATGGAAGTCTGAGCGTGGAAGGTGCCTTCGTAAGTTTTCGGAAGTGTTATATCCGCAGGTCCGAGGGAGGTTGATCCATGAAGATGAAGGTTGCATGACTGAGGTGCAGAAGGAAAGGTGAGGGATAGACCGCCTAGTTGTGTTGAGGCGTTGACGGAAAAGTTACCTCCACGTTCGGAGGTGGTTGTTGATGACAATGAAGCCCCGAGAATTATCGAGCCGTTGATAGGACTATATAAGGGTGTGAATTCCAAGACGAACAATGAACAAGAGAAAACGTACCCATTGGAAGTTCTCATCGTTAGTTCTGAAAAACTTGCTGCGTCGTTACTTTGCAGAAACACAGAAGCACGAATATGAGAATTGTTTGTGGTCATTCTCAGAGACGAGTTGGTAGCGAACAAGCCATCGATTGGAGCATTATTTGTTTCGATATTTGCTTTGCCAGCGCTGATTGACTATGAAGAGTTCAGTGATTTCAAAGAAAATATGTTATGGGTTCACGCACCTCAACCAAAATTGGCGTATTGGAGGTTCGGAGTGAAATAGTGCGAAAATAGACAGTAGAAGCCAGATTATCGACCAGGTGCGAAAACATGGGGAGGTCCGTCTCAAAGCTCTTGAGTTTCAGGACTACGGCTGGTTGGGTTCTGGGCAATGTGACTATAATCTGTATATCCGCGTGAAATTCGTAATTCCTTTCAAATCCAGGTGGTGGGCGTGTCTGTGACACTGTCAGTTATATCGGTTTCGAGGAGTTCAGAAAGTTCAAAAAATCGCAATTCACCAAAATCCCAATCCCATATTGGTTTTCTCTCCTTGACAGCTCGCAAACGCGCAGTATCGACTCCAGCGTATGGGCGTTTCCTATCCAATATTCTACAATAACTTTCATCTCGATGCTATTTGCTCCTATACGATCACTCTGAGTCAAGTGGAATGTACCCCCGAATGGACCCGAGCCACGAGAAAGACAGAAGAGTCTGTCTGCAGAGGTAGGGAACTGGAAGACTGCTTCTTTAGCTACGTAGGATTGCCGAGTCGGGTTCGGAGTGGCTGTCGACCAGGATGCATTCTGGCGAATAGTGAAGTCGTTGAGTGTAGGCCATGCCATTTCGATCTATGTGCTGGCTGGTGGCAAGTCTGAAGAAGCGAATCAAACTTGAGGTCTGCAGAAGCGAAGCCATGCTCCATATAAACAGTACATACTGCGGAGAGAACTGTGCAGAAGCAACGCAGTCAGCATGAATTCAGACCGTTTATCGTCAGACAGATAGAGATAGACCTGAGAGAAAGGCAAGACAATCACGGTGATGGAGTCTAGATCAGTTATGAAGGACTCGTGGTAGTGATCAATTTCTTGCACGGTAGGACTGTTTCGATGAAAACGGAGAATAAGATGGAATTCTCGACGGGTAACATTGCTCCATATTTGCACAGTTGAGCTGAAATCAACGAAGGATTCAACAGGAGTACTCTCTGTGGGCGTGGGCTCGCTAGAGCTTTCGCGCAGCGTGCGGGGAGTCTACAGGTAGCCTGAAAGAAACAGACTAAAACAGAATTTGGGCGCTGAGATACTTCCAATAGGAATAGGTTGGGTCGAATTACAAGCGAAATTGAGTCGCGTAGATGGTACATAGATGAAATCTTAATGATAAGCGCCTATTTTATTTTAAATTGGCGCTCGCACTTTGATGGACAATTTTTTGTTTATTACAAAGAGAGAGAGAGCGAATACTCTGCAGACTTCATAGGACGTTGGTGGCCCCATAATCCAGGTATTGAGCTAAAGTTGAACAAGCTTCGATTAGTGACTATCTCCGTAAAAGTAGTAGCTCGAGCAACGTGTCACAGCTCGTGCTAACCGAATTGGCATAAACTTTCTCCTGTTGGAAGGATGGCACCGGGAGAAGGGAGGAGAGATGAGGTGCGTAGTGAGGGGGGTGGTCATTTTTCTGATATCTCCACCGTATTGCAAAGATTCATCATTTGTGGGTGCACGGTGAGTCCCTCGTATTTCTGTTTTATTTTGAATTCTCAACTCAAAAATCACGACCATTTTTGGAACATCGTTTGTGACATAAATCTTCCTATCCCCCTTTGGTCATGCATGTTTTTTATTATTGACCCTCAAAGTCCCCATACAGGGTCTCCTAGGGTCGGTGACAAGCGGGGACCTGTTGGGACCTGTTACAATTGGAGGGGAATTCAAATCCGGTGTAAATCCTGCTTTCCGGGCGCGCGCTATGCAATTTGGTTGCTAAATGTGCCATATGCTGCTTGATCCTTTCGCTTGTATTTCTCGAAATTTCTGACTAGAAACTGACTATTTCTGTTCATCAGTCCACAAAGTGGCGGCCGAATAGGGAAGTGACAGTATACATGTCCTGAAATACGCATAATTCGAGTAGAGGAAGCCTTTTACTTTACCCACCATGGTTGTGCTTGAGGCTTTCGCTAGTCCATTCGCTCATGTTCTGCACACCAACTACGCCGCGTCTGCGGTTGAATCTCAGACAATTCATACTCTTCTTGCCTCGCCTTGCGACGAGCTGTCGAAGCTCGCCGAGGAGATTGGTCGTGTACAGGAAACACTAGACAGGCTTATTTCCCGCCAAACCCTTCTCAAAACACAGGTCGACGCCCATCTTGCTCTCATTTCACCCTTCAGACGACTTCCTCGCGAGATTATCTCGGAAATATTCATCCAATGTCTCCCCACAGATCGAAATCCTACACGAAGTTTGACCGAGGCACCACTCTTGCTGACGATGATTTCGAAGGACTTGAGAGAGCTTGCGTTATCCACTCCCCAGCTCTGGACGAATATCCACGTGTACCTGCCGCATTGCTCGTTAAATGGGCAGGTAGATGTAGATGAGATGGAAGCTCTAGTTCAGCGTCGTAGGGAGGGTATCGAGGCGTGGCTCGCTCGGTCGAGATGTTTACCTCTTTCAATCTCCGTTCACCTGTCGGGCTATGGTCGTCTCACAGGCTCGGACTCGGCGTCGTATATATCCTTTTTGGAATGTATCGTTTCCTTTGCTCCTCGATGGAAACGTATTCAGTTACATCTCAGCCCCTTCTTTGTAAATTTGCTGAATACGCTGGTGAATGATTTGAAGCCGGAGGATGTTCCATGGCTAGAGAGCGTCGAGATATTCTACAACTCAGGCGTAGAGAATGGAAGAGCGTCTGCAGGCGTATATCCCTCGTACACCGGCAACAACAAGCCACTGCTTCCTTTAAGCGACCTCATTGTACGTGCGCCATCGTTACAATCGTTCGCAGTTCACCATCACTCTCAAAACTTACATCAGCTTCAATTGCCTTGGAGCAACCTCACGGACCTCACCATGCAATCTGGTCGTGGCGATTCTCGACTGACTCTAGATCAGACAATGCACGTTTTGACGAGTTCACCGAATCTGTCGACATGTACTCTCGGTGTCATGCTGACTTCTATTGACTCTGGGTTTCAAGTGCCTGATGACATCCCATTGAATTCCTTGCGCGCTCTTTCTTTGTATTTCTCGTTACCTCCTGGTGCTGACGATGATATCCCTGCATCGGAGGTGGAGAACAGATTTCACAGTCTCTTCAGTGTCATTCGCGCTCCGTTGCTCACCAAGCTTGCTTTTATTGCCAAAGGCTTCGAGTTTCGACGAGGGCTAGACTATATACCCTTTAAACCCTTACTCAAACGCTCGAGGTCCAAGCTGGAAGAATTATATCTTTCATGTCCACTCAAATCGCGAAACATCTTGCTCGACTGTCTACGAGCGCTTCCAACTGTCACTTCTATCTTCTTAGAATCATATTCGCCTGCCGAGTCGTCTGCTATTCGAACTATGGACGACATCTTCGTCAGACATCTCACACTCACCGAAGATGACCTAACTCCGGTCTGTCCTCGGCTTAAAAAACTTGTTTTATCGGAATGCAAGCACGTTTCGGAAGAGGCACTCGTATCTTTTGCTCAGTCTCGCTCTGATAGTGCTTTACGGTGTGCTTCGGGTGAGATTGCTCGCCTGAAGCTATTGGATGTTCGATTTCCTCGTGCCAGACCAGAGTATTCAACAAAGAGCAATGCTGATTTGTTGTCAATAATAGACCAACTTTATACCGAAGGGGTCGTCTTGAGCTGGAAGTATCTGGCTACGGAGATTCCACTTACGACGCCGATACCTGATTCTCCTTGGGAAGGGTTGCCGACATCGCCATACTCGGGATGGAATCCAGAGTACCTTTCTCAACACATACGAGACTGACGAACACAAATTTTTATGATCATATCTTGGGACTTTTGGATTGTGGATTTATACCAATGTACTAAAACGTGTAATACTTTCGAAGAAGGAAGTAATTTTTGTGTTGTACTCTATCTCTCGTGATGATGGGATTTGCTTTTCTTTTTAGATATATTCAGACTCGTGTGTGAATTATACTGCTAGCTGAGATTGTGTTGGTTGCCTGAGAATTACATGATTCCACAGTGTATGAGGCTCAGGTGCAGAGTTCCTTTGAGTAGACTGTCCCTGAAGTTTTGGTGTAACCTTTCCTGCATTAGAGCCGACGACGGGCCTAAAAACAACGCCAACCACTAAGACACTCTGAAGTACAGATGTAGGGGTCTCGGAAGCACAAGTATTGATATATTTCTTTTGGAGTAATTCAACTTCTTGCCCAAAAAATCTTGACCTTCATTCAGACCGCTCATATGGAGACCCAGAATATCATTCTCCTGATTGCTTATATCCTTCCATTTTATTGTTCAAGAAGACTGAGTCGGGTTGAGAAAAGCGCACTCAAACCACCAAGAGTATTTGAAGGAGTAAATGTTTGCAACCTGGCATTCTTACTCGAAGTGTCGAATTATTAGTTTCAAGCAGATCTCGGAAGCATTCATGTTAATTGAGTGGTGTGATGTACAGAGTACTGTCTTGTTTCTTTTCGGTATCGGGAGCAACAAGAAAGAGAGAGAGTGAGAGAAAATACGCAAAAGAAGATTCCAATCCAGGGAAGCTCGACATGAGGGAAGGAAAAGAAGTGATATATATACAGATGTATTCGAGAAAGAGTCTGCATTTCGTATGCGAAGACTTGGACTTTTCGGAGACGAGCCTGGTGAACAGTAACGCCGACTAAATAGTTGCAGCCTAGTAAACGCAGAGCAAAGCATCGATAGACAGATATTTGAGTAGATGCAGAATGCAAAAAGTATATGCGATGATAAAAGGAGAGAGTGTACAACAAGTAACTCCGAGAACAAGATGGATGGATGTATGAAGAGAAAAAAGAAACACAGAAGCAGAAGACCAAAAGTACAAAACCCAAAAAAACCAGAAAACACTAGAGAAAACTAGGTGAATGTGGAATATGTGGAGAATGGCAAGTGGACACAGGGACGATTGGATGATACACAAGGCAAATGAAGAGGAAGAGAGTACATACAACTCTGTAGTGGAAGTGAAAAATAATATCTGCATGGAAAGCGCAGAAGGTAAAAAGATTCACAGGAAACACACCAGTACTTTCGGCCATCCACTAAATTTTGCCTACATCATCGGCCATTCTGGTCCATCTCCAAAATCACCAAAACCTTTCAACCGCAGCCCAACTCCTAGATCATCATTGTCAATCTCTCCCTTATCTTTTTCAACAACTCCGCCCTCAACGCCCAAGCCCATATTCACATCTTCACACCGCACCTCCTCATTATAACCAATCGTTGTGGATTGCCACAGCGGCGACTTCGCATAGTGTCTCGGTCCAACACCAGGCGGTGAAAACAACGGCTGGTGCGAGACGGGACCGGAAAACGACGAAGGCGAGCAGGAATTATCTCTCCTCCGTAAGATCATCCTAGCGACTAGCTGCGCCATGCTTACGAGCGATACTCTCTTCTTTTTCTTCTTCCTTTCGTTCGATCCCTTGATGAACTGCGAGGCGCCCGTCTTCATCAAAAAAGTTTGACCAAAGTCCATTGAGTCAATATTTGCCGCAGCATCATCGTCAGACGATTTCACGTTCACGTTTGACTCTGTACCGTTTCCTCCGCCGCCAAAAAGAGTTAACGCCACCATGGAAGCAATCTCTCTGCATCTCTCTTTTTCGCGCTTCCTCGCGCTTCTTGCCTCCGCTTTCTCTGCCTGAGCGACTGCCAAGGACGGCGGAGGCAGCCTAGCGTCGGTCCCTGTCCTTCCAATCCTCATCACATCGACTTCAGCTTCGAGTTCCTGCTCTTTCCGCTTCGCATTCCTCTCTACCGTCTGTGCTTTCCTGCGAAGGGCAAGAAGCTGAAGAAGGTCATGATACAGCCCAGGATTAGCGCGGAGCACCTTATATTCCGGGCAATCAGCATCTGAAAAGATATTCGTGCAAGACGAATCGAGGGGAAAATGAAATAAACGAGAGTCGAGCGACTCTATGAGCGTGTTGGGAGAAGGTAGCCGGTCGGGGTAAAGCGTGTGGGTCTGCGACGGCGGGGAGGAATGGATATCCATGTCAAGTAGAAGGAAGTTAGATAATTTGGTGTTATGGTAATCAGATTGATCATCTGACTCGAAGATGCCCAGTTCGACTGGAGATGCAGACTTTGAAGTACCTGGCTCAGACCCCCATTGAGGCAATTCCAAAAGGGTGGTACTAGATGAGGCCGAAGATGAACATGCCTGGGTCGGTAATGATTGCACCGATGACGATGGGGAGGTCAGCAGATCGCTCGAGGTTGGCAACGACGTGAGGGATAATCCTAATCCAGAATCAGAAGTAATTTCCATTTCAGCATCTGCTTCTAATTCGGGTAGCATGAAGTTCCGCATCGAAGGAGACTGTGAGCCTAAGGCGTCAGCGTCGTATCCGTAGTCATAGAGGTCATCATAGGAATCGAGATGTTCCGCGGACTGATTGCTGCCACTTGCGAGTGCAGAAAGTCCGTCGTAAATATGCTCGCGATCCTTGAAATCGTCGAGCTCGATGTAGCGTCGTATCAACGGCGAGCTAGGGTGAGGGAGTGCGGATTCCATAGGTTGGTCGGGAGAGAATTCGGGCGAAGGATAAGAAAGGTGGCGTTGAACGTGATCCCAATCCTGAGCTTGGTGGTGGCGCAATGGATGTGACGAGTTTTGAGAATAAAAGAAATGTGGCGTTGTCGTTTCTCCAGCACATCTCGCAGTGTCAATGTGGTCCAAGGGAGAGTATAGCGAACGTGGCATCCACGGACACTTGGCTTCGTCAAGCATATCTAGGGTCGAAGATATCGTCGACGGCATTGCTTCCTGGTCGAGGAGCAGCGAATTTAGATCCAGAGGATCAAAGCCGAAGGGTGGAAACGGTTCTGTAAACCTATCTGAACCCTCGCAAGGACTGAAAGCGCTGGGTCCGCCTGACAACTGCGGCGACGTACAGAGATAAGTAATCCCATCAGTAGATTGCGGGGATAAAGGCGATAGGAGATGAGCGTTCCACAGCGCCAACTCAGGCTGATTACACTGATCGAGTGTAAGGCCATGCAGACCACGGTCGCCCATGTACAGCTCCAATGAACTGGGTGTAAAAACGTTATCCGGAGGACTGGCTTGGTCTTCTTCGTTCGACGGCAAGTCCGCAGTGAACGTAGGCAACGTAGGCGGAGGAGAAATAGGTACTCGGAGATGCATGTGAAGGACTGGCGAGTCAAGAACACCGCCAATATGACTTGAAGGGCTTACGCAGTGAGGCGCGGTTTTTCCGAAGGGGGAGGTGTCGGAATCGAACTCTTTCTTGTCATGCTCACCATGAGGAGACAGACTAGGGGTACGTGACGGTGACGGAAGGCTAAGCTCTTCCGTATGAGGAGGATAGGGATATGACGCGGGAGTTATCACCAATCTGGTTTCATCTTCGTATTCATCGTGACTTTTCGTGGGTGATTTTTTGATTTTATCGATAGAAAGAGATGTCTCCGAAGAAGGTAGGAAATCGTCGTGAGAAGGAGACCCAACGCCTGCAGAGGTAGCGCGCTGGTTATCAGAGCAGGACATGGGCCTGGATGCAAGAAATTCTTTAAATTATTTGGTACCGTTGAATCGAAAATATTTACGCACCAAATCATTAGAAAGAAAAAACTAGTTATACAACTGAGTATACTGAGATACCAAGTATCATGAGCATAAAGTACTGCTTTTCGTCGACTCCGAAGCCCAGGATAAGTAATTCCTGGACGAAAAGTGGGATAGTAGGTTATTGGTGGTGATGGAATAAGTCACCGTAAGTACATCCACCCCTGCCAGGCGTTCTTTTCCGGATGCCGCCGGCATTTCAATTGAATGAGAAGATAAGATAAGATCCGCGACCCATATGACTTGCCAAGTTGCCCCCACTTAAGCTCTACCTCTCTCTCTCCGAATCTACCTTTGCCTGTTTCCGCTAATGTCTAATCAGCTCACAAGGACAGTCTCCGCACTTTTGTGTATGTGTCAACCCGTTCGTGGCCTAAGCAAAACCTCACACAGGTATAGAGCCATAGCATCTCGATTCTTTTAGCGCTGTTGAGCTTGTTAAAGAGTACTGTTTGGATAAACCCTTATAAGCTAGCGCTAACATCATAATTTCATAATCAGCGTGGGAATCCAGAGTTGCGTAGTTTCCAAATTTATTGTTCCCATAAACAAAGGTGGCCAACGGCCGGACGCAAGGAGATCATGTAACCAAAGTCAGGTGAAATCTCGAAATCTCAAGAGTTGGAATCCAGCCTATTAACTAAGCTCACCGAGAGTTTTCTACAGCTCATCTGGCGATAGAAACAATGTCAAGGTCGGGAGTCGAGCAGCCATCTCTCGCTGATTATAATGAAGAAGCGGATAGCATCGAGACGACGAGGCCAAGGAACAAAAAAAGTTGGCCACTCGACCTGACCAAACGACGACGCAAGAATTCAAAAGGCGTTGTCAATGCCACTCCTAACTCTCAGCAATCGTCCTCGCTCGATGATTCAACGGGAATTATTCAAAGGCGAACGACTTCATCAGTGTCATCTAGAGCTTTACTTTTCTCTGGCCATGCTCTTACCATATTTGCTACTGCGGCACAATTCACTCCCGTCCCATATCTGGCAACGCTTGCATCAATTACCTCGAGCATTTGTAATACGATACAGGTGCGTTGATCGACTATGTTTCTCGCACCCGGATTTCAGGTTGATAAAGATCATTAGAGTGCACAAGATAACAAAGATTCACTGAAGCAACTTGCCTCCACAGTCGTCAGCTTATCCAGCACAGTAATTGACACATACCACCGTCTGCATCCGAATCCTGCCACGGAAGGACAAGAATCTGAATCGTTTTCGAAAGATCCTACACTGAACCAACATGTTGAGAAGTTCATCGAGTGAGTTTCAATATTCGATCTCAAAAGTGTTTTTGACATGTCATCGGGTTCGCCCAGCATGCTCAAGAAAATTGAGGATTTTGTCAAATCTCATATTTCCCGGAATTTTTTTCAAAGAGTGGTTTCCTCGAGGTCTGATTTGAACGTCATCCAGGATTACAAGGATCACCTGAAGAAGGCCTTAGATGCGTTCATGGTAAGCATTAATACCCAAAGATTTGTCATAGCTGTTAAGCCTTATCTTCAGCTCCAATCAAACATTACTTTACGAGAAACCGTGTTCAAAATGGCGTCCCAGCAGGAAAACATTGTCTGTCTTTCGACCCCTTCATTCTTACTTGCTCCGGACCCTTATCACATACCCATAGATATCTTCACAAGAAACTGTGTGCTCAGCGCTGGTGTCACTGCAGGATCTTATCCGATCTAACGCCACTGGTCAAGGTCAAACTCCACAAAGCGAGACTAACGGGGAAGCCTCAAGTCCTGACACGGTTTTGTCTTTGTCTGCAATCTTGCCTGAGACAACTGAAATGGTCGGCTCACCAGTGGATATCAACAATGAATCCTTTGGTGAGAGCATCGAAATTATGTTCTCATTCTCACTTATTGTCGAAACAGGTCAAACCCATGATACGATGGACTACTTGAAAAGTTATGAATCGAGCGAAGGTTAGCCTCATGGATTTCAGGCTCATATTTCATTCATTACCGTGACACTTCTCTGTCTTCTTAGCTTCTCATTCTCACTCGCTTCAATCGAATAACCCATTTGTCAATCTTTCGACTTCTTCGCCGTCTAGGCCACTCCCTCCATTTCAATTGCCTCGCCCGCAATCTGAGCGATCGCCACAAGTAGCAACTACTAATCCGTTTGAGAACATCTTTAATAAGCCAGCACAAGGCAACGTTAATGTGAATTATATTTCTGGAGACTACGTTGTCAACTCTAATGTTGATCATTCTCGTCGAGACAATTTTGGTAATGTATATACGGGTGGTGCTTTCATGTGGGAGGGACGAGCTCGAGACGATGAAGAGTTCATTTACAACCACTCAGGTCTGGGCTATGTAGCTGGACGTCGGTTCCATCATAGCTCCCAATCGAGGTCTGCTACTGTTTGAGTTTGAAGCCTGAAGATGATCGTTATCATCCAGGACGAGAGATTTTCAGGAGGGGCAGATTGAAGAATGTAGTGGATTAATCATGATGTGATTTCATTTAGCCTGCAATAAGCTGATGTTACTTCTTAAGGATACTTATACGGGTGTCTTAGGGCAATACTCATGGTAGGAGGGTGACGAATCCCGTAAGCGTACTCAGAACAATGATATATTTTCAAGTCGTGGACGTTGACATGTAAAGCTCCGTGGAATATCCGTCCTGTCGTCCTTGTCTTCGTAACTCATCCGATCTGTTTCCGGATATAGGTTTAAAAAAATACAGGACCGCCCATATTGTCATCATGTCGCAAAAAGCCCTCGTTCTTGAAAAGCCCAAGTCTCCGTTTGTTTTGAGCTCGATACCGATTCCGAAGCCTGGTGCTGGTGAAGTTCAGGTTAAAGTTCTTGCATGTGGGTTAAATCCGGTTGATACCGCAGTACAAGCGCGCGATATCATCCCGAACGTGAAGTACCCAACTATCCTTGGACTTGATGTTGCTGGAGATGTGGAAGAGGTCGGAGAAGGGGTGGAGGAATACGTTAAAGGCGATCGAGTGTAAGTTTCTGAAACGAAAGATTTTTTTTTATTGTGCTCATTCTCTTTTATTTCAAGGTTTTTCTCCGCCGATTATTCCATGGCTCATGGCGGACTTCAGCAGTACACCCTCAAGTCCGTTTCAGATCCTGACATTGGAAAGGTTTGTTTAATTTGAACGGTCGCGCCTAGAGAAATGCCCACTGAATTGAGCCTCAAATCTTGTACTTGATAGATCCCGCCTCATATCAGCTACAATGAAGCCGCCACTATCCCTCTTACTTTTGCTACAGCAGTGATCCCTTTGTTGTCTGTCAACCCTATTGGGGCTGGACTCAATCCCACTTTTGATTCCAAGGTCAACTTCGATGGAGAAGCTGCCCTTGTCATCGGAGGAGGCACCTCCGTAGGGCAATTTGGTATGTACATCCATGGGGACGAAGGTTAAGATACTAATCGTTTTTGCGATTGGTCCAGCCATTCAAATATACAAATACCTTGGGTTCAGCACTATTATCACATATGCTTCCCTCAAACATTCCGATTACTTAAAGTCCCTCGGTGCGACTCACGTTATAGACCGCACTCAAGTATCTATTTCTACTCTTTTTGATAGTGTTAAGACTATCACCTCCTTGCCCATCAAGAATGTATATGTTGCTAGTATCATGGTAGAAGGCGCCATGGAAGCGGGATATGCATGCCTCGCCCATGGAGGACAGATGGCTACAGCTAGTCCAGCTCCTCCAAAGCCAGACGATGCCGAGGCAACGGGGAGAAAGATATATGGGGTGTTTGCCTCTGTCAATATCGAGCCTAACAAGGAGTTCGGGAAGGAACTGTGGAAGAATCTGCCAAGGCTCGTAAAGGAAGGTATTATCAAGGTAAGCGTGCAACTTGCTCTGCGCGGTCTTAACTAAAAGTGAAGTCTTCAGCCCAACCGCATTGAGATGCTCACTGGACTCACTGCGGTACCTGATGCCCTGCCTAGATTTATGAATGGCGGAGTTAGTGGAGTCAAACTGATTGTCAATCCCCAAGATACTGTATGACATTGTGGCATTTTTTCGTCGCATATCCATATCTACTTATGTAAGTACTGTCCAAAAAAAGTTCATGGTAGCGCAACTCAGACAGCTGTGGTATTCCTTCGAGATTGACTATCTACCTGAGATACATAGTCAGGAGGATTACCTCCTTGCTCTAATTTTTCGAGCCGCTCTAGAATCGCATTGATTCGCTGAAGAACATACTCCTCTTGCTGGAAATCTCTTCTAGATCCAGTACGTAGTGCATTCAAAGATACCTGTGAGGCTCGAAGATTTTCAAGCTCTTCAAGCTGTGCATCTTGTCTGGAACTAGGACCTTTCTTAGCTGATGAGTTACTGTTGATCGGTAAAAACATTTGGTCCACTTACTATCTTGAATCAATGCAGGAACGGAACTTCCCTGGACCTGAACTTGGCTGACTTCATCCTCTGTTACGCTGATTGTGGCAGAAGAATCAATGTCGTGAAGAGGTGAAGGGTTCCGAGTCGGTACTCACAATGGTGATGTATTCTCAGTATTGGATTTTTGTAGTGGCCGTTGTCGGTGGCGGCGTCGCCATAAGAATAGAAAAACAAAGATACAGATGACTATGAAGCCCGCAACGGAGCCTCCAACGATACCTGCAGTATTATTATGGCGGACGCTGGTAGCCGGAGATTCAAGAATAACGCTGGTTGAAATTGGCAACACTCCTTTTTGCGGTTGCCCAGTGAGAACGTCCAATGTTGCCGTGAACGTGCCGTTGATGACTTCTCCATAGACACATTCGCCACTTTCCGAAGCAGTGAATCGACAATCTAAGTAGCCGTTGTTGTTGTGTCCACCATAGGACTCTATGAACCCAGACGCGGAGACAACTACAGTGCCTGAGCATAGAACTTGAAATGAGAACGGTTGCACAACGCCAGCTGAAAATTTAGAGGTACCCCACCATCAATATCAGTGGCCGTTATGGTGAGCAACTCAGCCGAGCCATCTTCAAATGTGACCCATTCTGTAGTTTCCACTAGGTATTCATCTCGATACGTTGTTGCTGAATCACCGTCAGTCCCAAGGGGTACTACCCATTCTGTAACAGTTGGTCCTTCTGCTGTGAATGTGTCAAATTGATAGAACGTCACGCTGGATTCAGATGCGAATGTCAGATCTGGGAGGTAGAGGTGAAATATATGATATTGAGAGAGGAGTCCACTGGAACATACCTTGGCTCCGGAAGAAACCAAGTAGGATCACCATACATTTAAGGGTGGCATCCATTTGAATCAGGCTGCTTTATGATATATCTTCTCTTTCAGGTAACCTGCCTAGTAGATTTATCTTCTTTGCGCAACGAAGACGATGGGGGCGAAATATGAGTATGGGGAGAAGAGAGCGAACTAAGAGAAAACAATTTATTTATACTCAAATAGTGATCATTGACGGTAGGGTTGAAAGCATCGCTACACATTAACTCCAAAGTTTCAAGCTGATCATGGATCTGGAGACAGCATGTTATGATCGTAGAGATTGCAGAAGAGTGCGCGTTGTGACCCTCAGCGTGATGATCAAGAAGTGTCATTTTCATTTTGCCCGAGCGGGCTGGGTTGCTCTTCCAAATTGCATTTCAGCATTTCAGGATTCAGGAAACGACTGTTGGCCATTGAAATGATCATTGCGCGCTGCATTCCTCGACTGGATGGAGGGGAGCTTTGGACAAAGGCTAGATACACAGTTTCGATGCAAATTAAGATCAAGCGACGATGGACAGATGTGTGATACAAAGGGGCAGAAACTACTCATCTATCTTGAGATAGGACAAGGGAGAATCAGAAGTACCAGAATAGAAACTAGAAAGCAACAAATCAATAAATGGCCGGCTCGGGCAAGACCGTGACAGGATAGGACAAAAAAATAATACCTTGAATCCTACGATCAGAAAAAGAAGAGAGAGAGAGAGAGTCTAGTATAGGTATAGGCGGTTCCTGCAATCAATTAATAAAATAGAAACTCGCTGGAACGCTAACATAGTGATTTACAGGGGGGGATGCGTCAAGCTCAGATGTAAAACCCAGCATGTGTTAAAGGTTTCCGTGCTGAGCGAATTATCTCGCTCTCAGGATATACGACCAGAAGGGCCCTCGATATCAAGGAAGTTCGTAGTCATGTACATAGGATAATTGTCGTCTGGAGGATACCAACCGTTGACAGGCTCCGTGACAGTGATATCTATATACTTATATGCAAAGATTTTTTCGGCAATGCTTTTGCGAGAGGGCTCTGGTCGTTGATTTCTGTGGCTTGGGAACTCGAACATGATACTGGTGGTAAGGAAAGGGACGAAGACGGACTCGACACTGTACAACATATGGAATCACACCAAGTTTAGTCACAAGCCCAATGAACGATGATAAGCTCAAAGTTCATGCACATGGGCGAACACGATGCAGTAGACTCAAGCGTCGACGTATTTATGGGTTTGTAGTCGACAGCATTAAGTATATACACGTATGTGCAACGTGAAGCCCACCCCTCCTCGATTTCGTTTAGGAGAACCTGGATGTAACTGGAGAGTGACAGAACTACTAAGACGAAACGATAAACAAGTGATATAACTGGAAAGCATGCCCTGAGCTCGGAAGGGAGGCTTCGGGGGGTTAACAAAGAAAGAAGGAAGAGAGAGGGAAAGCAAATTCGGCAACGGATTCGTGTATACAAGATGAATATACCAGATGAAAAAACCCAAAAAACCATTGTCACATGAGCCAACAAATCATCTTGGCCTACTCTGTATCCATTCGACAAGCCGTAAATCGTTTCTCGCTACCTATAACAGAAGAATCGATGGCGAATTCATATGTGGTCTGCTATTTTCCGCACTTGCGTCCAAAGAAGCGTCTTTTGATATTATCTCAACTTCTGAATGAAGGTTCGAATAGGGTCCGACTACTTGTTGGTATATCCCCCGAAGCAAGACAAGTAAGTCACGCTCACGTACGCTTCTGCGTTTTACTTCCCTTAGGTCTCCCCCTGGGTCTCTTCGCTGGTGCAGAAGGCACTGTATCACCAGGAGACGGGTCAACGGAAGGAGAGGATACAGGGCGTTTGTGACTATTTTCGTTCGTGTAGGTAGATGAAGACGCGGAGTGGGCAGCTGAAAAGCTATTTTGAAAAGTCGTCGGAGTAGCTGATGGGACGAAAGAAGTCGAAGTCGAAGCTGAAGTCGAGGCAGCGCCGGAAGTGGAATTAGAGCTGTTTCCGTTGAGGCGGCGTTCGGTGAGATAGCTAGATTATGACGGGATAAGCAGGGTTGTGTGAAAAAGGTAAAAAGGGAGACCCACCTCGAAGCTTTTTCATCCAACATGGTCTGAAGACTGGGAAGCGGAGGTTGACCTAGCTCTGCTCGGAGACGGTCGACGTCTGCTTTGGCGATGGCGTAGTCTCCATCTGAGAGTGTAAGGATTTGGGAACGGAGGGAGGTGCAGCTGATGTAATAATGAGTACGAGAGAATCTGGAACGAGGCTAGGTTAATTGAGCGACTGACTCTCGTTCTAAATCTCCCTCTAATAAATCGGCCTTATCCCGATCTTCATTGACTTGCCTTAAGGCGCTGAGCAACCGAGTCCGTTCTGATTCGAGTCTACGATTTCGATGATTATGAGTGAGTGAACCTAGATTATTATTATTGTGAATGACTCACTTATTCCGCTGCTCCTTTACATCCTGTATACTCTTACTCTTCTGCTCTAGCGCGGCGTGAGCAGAAAGAATATGGGCTGTGTGAAGTTGTAGAGTAAGAGCGTGTTTCCTGGTTAGCCCATTAACGATGTATGAGCACAACGAATAGCGACGTTGAAGATGGCAAAAGAAAACTCACTTGAGCTCAGCAGTCTTAGCGAGATGGACTAGATTTCTAGTCCAATCACCAGTTGCGACTAGTGGTCCATTGCTTGTACTATTAGTATCAGTAGTTGAAGCGGTCGTATTCCCTGTGTTCGTTGTCGTTGTTGATCCATTTGGCTGAGCAGTACTCGTATTAGATACCGTGCTCACTCCTGCACCTGCACCTGATGTATCTAATCCCTGCGCTTCTGGAACTCCTGAACCTCCCTGCGTAACCTGCGGCTGCGGTGGCTGATAGTGCCGATACTGATACAGCGGTCCTGCATACTGAGGCTGATGATGAACGAATTTCGTCGTTGTATCTTGCGGAGCAACAGTCGTCATCGTCATTGCAGACGTTAACGGGGAAGGCTGAGGTGAAGCATTGTTTAATACTGATTGCGGTGTCGTCGTTGTAGGCGGCTTAGATGTTGTCCGAGACGATGAGCTCGAGGTGTTGGTACCTGCATTGATATTGGAAACAGAAGGAGAAGCGGTCGAAGAAGTCGAAGTTGGAGGAGGCCCAGTATAGTGTATATATTGCCCCGATCCATGTTGGTGGTTCAAGACATGATGCACAGAATGGGGATGCGACATTCCACGACCCTAATTCACTTTAAATTTTCGGCAAAAAAAATGAGGAGACTTGGAGTGACGGGAGTCCAGATTAAAACAAAAAAGAGTTCGTCGATATACGGTGACAGAGGGCTTTCCTACCGTGGGACTAGCTCGGCCCGATATCCCGCGACAGTAAGCGTAGCGTCTTGCAATTGACAACAAGGATTTCGTAGAACCATGCACTGGCGGCTTGAGGCGCGCTGTAGTTAACTTAATACTACTTTGGCTTGGCTTTCATCACCTGTGCTAAACAAACCATGACACAGCGCCTTCACAACCTTCATGATCGATAAGCCCACACTCGAGAGCTAATTTGGGCTGTTATTCAACGAACGCGTTTACTCTTCGTTGAACTATCAGACTGGCTAGCGAGGCTTAAATTCGGGCTCATAATCTTCTCAGATCTTCTCAGACTGAATCACTTTGCAGGTCATTTCAATCTTCCACTGTCTATATGGTTTGCCTGGTGGACCTTCGGTTCGTCCTTCGTCTGCTTGCTTGGTGAATCGATACAATTTGTTCAAAACTCTAGAGCACACACAATACCCAAATGTCCCCAACACGGTTCTTGGCCCAGATGGCCAAAGTGTCCTTCAGGGTCCTTCAAAACCCGATGACGAAGCCCTTCGCCTTACACACGTCGAAATTTCTGGAAAAGGAGATTTCATCGTTCGCTTCTGGGCAGGTGGCTAAACCTCATTCTTTGGATTTTTCTTTGATTTGCTTGACATGACTCTTGCCTCCCGAAGATTTCGTTCTCTTCCAGGCTCAGCGCTCAGCGTGGCTCCCTGTCCTTGAGCAGTCTTTTCGATTCGTACTGAATACGGATCTCTCGAGTTGGCCAAAAAAGTGCAAAGTGCTTTGTAGCTGAGGGTCCACGAGTGCACTTTTACTATGCTGGACAAGGAATTGCAGAGTTGCATTCTCGACGATTGAAACGCTTTGGGCGCGCGCGCACTCCCTTCTTTCTGCTCCTTTGTACACTATGGATAAGTTTCGACGCAAGAATTCGAATTCCGCATAGAGCTCTGGTCCACGATGCATAATCTGGTATATGGCGATGTTTTCCTGTTGCTTTTCTGTTAGTCGATGTATTGCTTGCTCTTGATGCGATGAATTGTAATGTCTACGACCATCAACCTCCGCTAAGTATTCGCTCACAAGACAGCTCAGATATCATGTAACGCTCTCATTAATCATCATTGAGCTCCGTTGAGCGGAAAGAATACTCGTTCTCAATCAGGATAGCAACCAGGGAGATTTTTCCATTGAGCGTTGACACCGAGTCAGGTCTTGGAGCACGTAACTATACGCTCATTCGCTCAACCGTAACTTGTTTCAAAACATGTGGACAAAGATATCGCATGGGGGATGACTGGTCGTCCGACGTCAAGCAAAGTGATCTTAGGGCCTAGGCTGAACATCCGAAATGGGCAGTGTCCTACCAGCGAGTACCCATACTCGTTCCAACAATCCAGGCAGACAGTTCTGGGCAGCTTAGATTTATCAATGGAAGATGAGAGGAGTCAAGGAGAATGAAAGTAGCGAAGAATATTCTATTAGTGTAGAGGTAGGCGTAAAAGTTGCAGCATTGTGGTCCGCAGATTTTTGGATGGTCACAGGATCTCTGTGACTGCTTAATAATCTATTGGTCATGGAGTAGAATCAACTTTCCGCCTTGTGAAGATTCTGCACATTTCTGATATGTTCTTCTCTGTCTTTCTCCAACCGACCTGTCTTAGTTAAGCGTCAATGGGGTGTTGAAGGCAATGAGGTTGAGTTGGAAGTCTGTATTTCTTCGTGGGGTCAGCGGGCATGCTTTCAAAACCATTGCGATGACGAACGTGTTTATTTTGGGCCGGAGGTCAACACCGCGACCATGAGACCCCATTGCAAACTTCTCCATTCTGTTTATTGGACTTGAATCACCGTCAGAATGACTCCCCAAGCCTTCGCGGTACCTTTGCATATGTGCAGAATATCAGGGTGTTGTTAATTGACAAACGTTTTTGTGGAGACTTACATATATATACTTGGTGGTTTATTGTATGAACTGTTTCTTGCACTCCATGAAATTACCCATTCATCTCCCTCTCCTCCTCTTCCTCCTCTCTTCGACCAATGTCAGTGCCAACACCAACCTGACCTCTCTCGTCAACCTCTTCATTGGCACAGCTTCCGGTGCCAACGGCGGGAGCGGCGGCAATGCATTCCCTGGCTCCGCCATCCCCCACGCCATGGCTAAAGTCGGCATCGACGTGAGCACCGCACCTCGTCAAGCAGGCTACATTCACGACAACTCATCCATCACCGGTATTTCCCTCCTCCACGACGAAGGCACAGGCGGGAACACAGACGGTGGTTACGGTAACTTCCCGTTGTTTCCGTTTGTAGGGAATTGCTTGAATTCATCGGGTGTGTTACCCAATAGCCCTGAATGCGAACCGGGAATTCAGGCGCGTGCGGCGCTACGTGCGCAGGGTACTGATGTTGCCTCTCCGGGGTATTTTTCTACTACGTTTTTAAGTGGGATACAGATTGAAAGTACATCGACTCGTCGTGCGGGGCTCATTCGGTTTACTTTTCCCGAGTCTAATGCGACGGATTCGAACTCGAATTACATTGTGGTGGATCTGACTAACGACCTTGGACGGTCATTCTCTGGCGGAGCGATATCTCTTTCTGTATCTTCTCAGGCTTTGGGCCATGTGGAATTGGGAGGTACGTTCTTGCAAAGCTACGGCCCTAGGTGACAGTTTGTCTCCTCTCATTGTTTTTTTTTCCTCTAATGTAACTTTGTAGCAATTACACCGTATTTGCTTGTTATGACTTTGACTCGCCCGTCCTTGAATCAGGGACATATCAGTCAGTCAACACATCAAGTCCGAGCGTGTTCAACATCACACTTTCCAACACGACCAACATCGACCTCTCCCACTCTCTCCAATTCCCATTCACCTCATCCATCTCACCCATCCAAGCCGGTGGCCTTTTGGCATTCAACACTTCCCAGGTCCTTGCCCGTTTCGGCGTGTCGATGATCAGCTCCGACCAGGCGTGTACAAATGCGGAAGAAGAGGTGCCTACCAACAGTGAATCGGAGATGTGGGATTGGGATGTAGTGAGAGCTGCTTCAAATTCCCAATGGGAAGAAGTGTTGAGTCGTGTGTTAGTCGATGTTGAGAAGGAGAATGATACAGTCGTCGAGTTGCTGTATTCTTCTGTATGTGAATACTTCTTATTTTATTGCTCACTCACTCAACATCCTCCATACTCCGAGTAGCTTTACCGAGCCTCTCTCGTCCCAGCAAACTTCACCGGTGAAAACCCTTATTGGGACTCTCCGTTTCCCTTCTTTGATGCTATGTTTTGGTACGTGAAATACCACTTACAAGTTACACTTTCTAACTACTCATCTGTCTTATTTCTGCCTCTGCTTCCCCCATGGACACGCTATTGCTCCTATGATGTCTTGACAGCTCCTGGGACGTCTTCCGCACCGTCCACCCACTCCTCTCCCTCACCTCTCCTTACGAGTGGTCTCAAATCGTCAGCGCGTACGTCGATGGATGGAGGCATACGGGGTATATACCCGAATGCCGTGCAAATACCAAGCCGTATGTGCATACTTATGCGAACGATGTTTTATGGTTGATATTTATTTGTAGCGGTTATGTTCAAGGTGGCAGCGACGGTATGCCTATTCTCGGAGAGTTCGCTGTCAAGTATGGAGCTGGTGCGGAGGGGCTGGGTGTGTCCGTAGA
This sequence comes from Lentinula guzmanii, assembly GCA_027919855.1. NCBI lineage: Eukaryota > Fungi > Basidiomycota > Agaricomycetes > Agaricales > Omphalotaceae > Lentinula > Lentinula guzmanii. Next base: position 209,976 of record JANVFO010000062.1, read on the forward strand.
TGATTTGTATCAAGCGTTGATGGATACTGCTGAGAATACGGTGAGGATTGACACAGGTTGTTCAATCTTATCGTTTCCCCTAAAATAACATTCACAGCCTCCAAATTGGTTGACAGGTAAGTTGATTTATGGTCGCTGAGTCCATGCAGCCAGTAACCTACCTCCATGTATTTGCACCTACGTTCAACCAGTCGGTCGCCAAAACACCGCATGGAAAACATTCAACTATATCCCCACCGACTGGGTCGATCCTTCAGGAAGTGTCGGGCTTCCCACAAGAGAGGCTTCCAGAGCGTACGAGGTGACTTTAGTGTAAAGTACGCTTTCAATGGATACTGAGCCTTTTGCCATCCACACTGTGTAGTATGCCCTAGGAGACTTTGCCGTCCGTCAGGCAGGGCTGGCGCTGAACAAGTCAGGGAGGATATAGAGAAGTATGGGAATCGGAGTATGAATTTCGTCAATATGTGGGATCCGAATGTGACGAGCGATGGGTTTAGTGGGTTTGCACAACGGAAGTATCAGGTGAGTCGTTGAACGATTTTTTGGCTTAAGTTCATTTCAATTTATTATTTGCTTGCTCATGCTAACACCTACGTCGCTGTATTGTAGAATGGAACATTTGCGTTTACGGATCCAATTACCTGTTCTCCAGTCGATCCAATTGTGCATTCTTGTGCTAGAGGAGATGATAATGATTCAGGTTTTTACGAATGTAAGTAGCAGTCTTCCTTGATCTGCGCTCGTTCATATCTCGTTATTTTCAATTCCTGTAGCTTCATCATGGGAGATGAGTTTCTTTGCCCCACACTCAGTCGCCACCCTTGTCCGTTTGATGGGCGGGAATACGACGTTTGTGGATAGAGTGTGAGCCTTGGTTCTCTCAAGTCCAATGAAATCTATCCGACCCTGTGCTCGACATATGTAGGAATAATTACTTCTCCCAAGGATATTTCACAGCAGGAAATGAACCCTCATTCAATGTACCCTCTATATATCACTACGCAGCCCGACCCGACCTTTCAGCTCTCCGTATCCGAAACATAGTCTTTTCTGATTTCAGCACCCAGATAGGCGGGTAAGTGATCTTTTTTGTTCACGTATTATAATTTCTCTACAATGTATACATCCCCCTAGAATTCCAGGAAACGACGACAGCGCCGCAATGGCATCTCTCCTCACCTTCCACCTCCTGGGTCTCTACCCCGTCCAATCCACCTCGCAATTTCTCATCAATTCCCCTTTCCTCTCCTCGTACACCCTTACCAATGCCTTTTTCAACACCTCCACCACGTTCACCGTCTCAGGCTTTGACAACGCCACCCTCGTTGCCTCGCCTCCGGCCGGGAGCAGGGTGTTTGTGAAGAGCGTGAAGGTAAATGGAGTGGATACGGGGAGTGTGTGTGTGATTGGGTTCGAGGATGTTACAGGCGGAGGAGAGGTGGTCATTGAAGTCGATGGAGATGCGGATGCTGCGGCGATGAGAGGGTGTGGGCCGAATGGGCTTCCGGATTCGTTGGAGACCGGGGGATTTTGATAAGGGATGTCTCCATGTTGTTGACCCTTTCACTAGCACGCTTCTTTTCAAGGTCAGTGTTATTCTGTCAGAGTCTGATTCAAAGTGTGGGAGTGCATCGAGTATATTCGTACGAATTTGATTGGATTCGGTGCTGTATCTATAGTCAATATCATTGGCTGTGAGTGTCAAAGATAGATAAGTGGCACTGCGCGAGACCAGCCCAAAACTAGTCCCACCAATCGTCAAAGAGCCCGATACCAGCGGTGATAAAGCCGTAGGTAAAGGAAAGCTGTTATTGCGGATAAAATTGAGAGAAGTTAAGTGTTATCACACCAGGGCACAAATGACATTCCTCTACGTTTTTGTAATGCTAAAAATCAGTTATCGTCAGCTATCGTACACCGTTTCCCGCGGAATCCTAGTGGCATTCTATTCTTTTCAATTATCATCAATCGTTCCAGCCTGTATAAGAGACGACGGACTCTTAGTTGTCCTTTCAGACTTCCTCCCATCATGTCCCGACAACCAATACAAGGAACTACGACTCATGAGTGATTGGTTCATTTGTCATCCTCTTGGTATCATTCTCAATGTGACACACAGATATTTCAGAGAAGCTCATGACTTCGTAATGAACAGTCCTCAATTTAACAACTATAATGTATCTGTTCCTGGTAAGACAACTTGGTTTTGTAATCTCCACCACTTACTCTATAATGTAAAGAGGACGTTAAACACAAACTCGAACAAAAGCTAAAACCAATTTCTGGTACTTGGCTCGATAAAAACAAGATTTGTTTAGAGGGAACTAGGACGACTATCATCGAAGAGATCTCTCAATGGATTTCCCACAGAAATGTTCCCCAGACCTATATTCTCTGTGGAGAAGCTGGAACAGGCAAATCTACAATTGGCCACACCATTGGGGCAAAGTTTGAAAACTGGTTAGGTGCATTCTTTTGCTTCAGCCGAAGATTTGCCGCAACTAGGACACCAAGTAATGCATTGTGCACCATTGCATACAGGCTTGGCATCAAGTTTCCTGTAATTGCAAACAAACTGATTCAGACATTTGAAGTCAATCCAAATATATTGGAGAGCACTAGCATTCAAGAGTTGTGGAAAACCCTGATTGTGACCCCTGCTCAAATGATAGCCCAACAACATCAACCAGTGCTCATTGTAATTGATGCACTGGATGAATCAGGGGGAAGAGAGGAAGAAGGCCCAAGAGCTCAATTGCTTTCTCTACTCATCAACAGCACCCATGATTTACCTGGAAATTTTCACGTGTTTGTAACATCCCGTCCAGAAAGTGATATCATAGAGCACCTCCTGGAACAAGAGGCTTCAGATATCCAATCATCGAGAGTTCAATATATGGATGATATTCCAGGCACAAGGGATGATATTTTCCAATATGTGTGCTCCAGGATGATGAGGAATAGAGTTACAGGAAGATTACAGGAGCATCAATGCAAAATGGTTGCAGAAAGAGCTACAGGATTCTTTCAATGGGCAGCCATTGTCTGTACATCTCTCAGTGGCCAAGGCAAAGGAGGGCTTTCTGTGTCCAAGCGCTTTGACCGCTTCATGACTTTGAATCCATCCAATGCAAAAGATCTGCATGCACTTGATGGACTGTATGGCTCTATACTTGAAGATGCCTTTGACATTCAAGATACAGATGTCATGGCAGTATACAGGTCAATCATGTCACAAGTGCTAGCAGCTTTTGAACCTTTATCACAAGCTGGATTACAGAGCCTACAACCTGGGAGTGATGAAAATGCTGTAACCTGTGTATTGTCATTCCTGGGATCTCTGTTTACAGGCATATCAAAATCAGAAAATGCACAGGTAAGGCCAGTGCACACATCAGTTTTAGACTTCCTACTGGATAAACAACGGAGCAAACAATTTGGGGTGGATTTGGGACAAGGTCACCAATTGTTAGCAGATGGGGCATTTCATGTAATGTTCAGGGATTTGCATTTCAACATGGGCAATTTGGAAAGCTCATATATGCTTAACTCTGAAATTGAAGACCTTGAAATAAAGTTATCCAAGGGAATCAAGCCAGAGCTGATTTATGCATGCAGTTATTGGGACTTGCATATCCAGAATATTGAACCTAGTGATTCCTGGCTCCAACAATTGGAAATATTTTTCTTCAACTACTCATTGTACTGGATGGAAGTTCTAGGGTTGATGAAAAGAATACATATTGCATCAAGAGCAGCAATTAATGCACTTACCTTTGTTGGAAATATGCAGGTATTATACAGCTTTGTAATAAAGATTGAATTGTTTATTGAACATCTTTTAGGTAATCATGAACAAGGAATTGAGGAAGTTCATACAAGAGATACCTCAGTTTATTCAGGCATTTGGTAAGATGATTACTGCAGCAACTCCCCATCTGTATCTGTCAGGGATACCATTTATTCCTAAACAATCCAGCCTACATACAGTTTACAAAAGATGTTGCCACCCTGGAAAACAGGCAGTATTCTCTGCTCAGATGCTTACCTGGCCAGATCAGCAAGTTATATACAGGGGTCACACATCTGGTGTAAATGCTGTTGCATTTTCTCCAGATGGAAAGAGAATTGTATCTGGATCTGATGATGACTCAATCAGAATCTGGAATGCAGATACTGGGGAAGTGATTGGTAATCCTTTGCAAGGACATTCAAATGCAGTCACCTCAGTTGCTTTTTCTCCCGATGGCAAGAAGATTGTATCTGGATCTGATGATAGCTCAATTAGAATTTGGGATACAGACATGGGAGAAGCAAGTAGTGTTCCTTTGCAGGGACACCTTGACTGGGTCAACTCAGTTGCCTTTTCTCCAGATGGGAAGACAATTATATCTGGGTCAAGGGACAAAACAATCAGAATCTGGAATGCAACAACCAGGGAAGCAATTGGTGATCCTTTGCAGGGACATTTAAAAGCAGTTACCTCAGTTGTCTTTTCCCCAGATGGCAAGAGAATTGTATCTGGATCATGGGACTCCTCAATCAGAATATGGAATGCAACAACAGGGGAAGCAATTGGTGATCCCTTGCAGGGTCATATAAAAGCAGTCACCTCAGTTGCCTACTCTCCGGATGCCACAAGAATTGTATCTGGATCTGATGATAAATCAATTAGAATTTGGGACACAAACACAGGTGAAGGAGTTGGTGATCCTCTATGGGGTCATTCAAACAGGGTTACCTCAGTCACTTTCTCTCCAGATAGCAAAAGGATTGTTTCCGGATCATGGGACCTTTCAATTAGAATCTGGAGTGCAGACACAGGAGAAGAAATTGGTAATCCTTTACAAGGACACTCAGAGATAGTCACCACAGTTGCTACCTCTCCAGATGGCAGAAGAATTGTATCAGGATCACAGGATTTCTCAATTAGAATTTGGAATGCAAAAACAGAAAAAAACATTGGTGAGCCTTCACTCAGGCACAAGGGACATTCAGAAATAGTCACTTCGGTTGGCTTTTCTCCTGATGGCAAGAGAATTGTATCTGGATCAGGAGACTGCTCAATCAGAATATGGAATGCAGACACAGGGGAAGCAATTGCTGATCCTCTGCAGGGACATTCAAGCTCAGTCAGCTCAGTTGGTTTTTCTCCAGATGGGAGGAGAATTATATCTGGATCATGGGATTCCACAATCAGAATGTGGAATGCAGACACAGGAGAAGCAATTGGCAATCCTCTGCAAGGACATTCAGAAGCAGTCAACTCAATTGCTTTTTCTCCAGATGGTAACATGATTTTATCTGGGTCTGATGATAACTCAATCAGAATTTGGAATGCAAGCACAGGTAGAGAAGCTGGTGATCCCTTGCAGGGACATCTAGGACCAGTCACCTCAGTGACTTTTTCTCCAGACGGAAAGAGGATTTTATCTGGGTCCAGGGATAGGTCAATCAGAATATGGAATGCAGATACAGGAGAGGCAATTGGTGATCCTCTGCAGGGACATTCAAAAATCGTGACCTCAGTTGTTTTTTCTCCAGATGGGAAGAGAATTATGTCTGGATCATGGGATTCCACAATTAGAATCTGGAATGCGGATACAGGAGAAGTGATTGGTGATCCTTTACAGGAACACTCTGACTGGGTTACCTCAGTTTCTTTTTCTCCTGATGGCAAGAGGATTGTATCTGGATCTGATGATCACTCAATCAGAATCTGGAATGCAACTACAGGAAAAGCAATTGGTGATCCTTTGCAGGGACATTCAAAAGGAGTCACTTCAGTCACCTTTTCTCCTAACGGAAAGAAAATTGTATCTGGAGCTTGGGATACCTCAATCAGAGTTTGGAATGTAGACACAGTCACCCCATTTGCTCTTTCTCCAGATGATCAAGGAGTTGGAAATCTAATGCAAGAAATTTCTCATGGTAACCAAGGGAGGATGTCCCATACCTATACTCCTAACCTTACCAATCCATACTATCCTTTTTGTTGGTGTTACATTGACACTGAAGGATGGCTGCATGGCTGGCACCACAACTTAAAATCATCTATTATCATTATCTGGATACCACCAAAATACCAATCAACTCTTGTGTTTCCACCTACAGAGGTTCTTAGATGGCAGGATGGTTATTGCACCCTGGACCTGCACAACTTTGTACATGGCAAGGATTGGGTACAGTGCTCTATGAATAGTATCCCACATTCCAGGCCTCAGAATATTTGGGACAGGCAGTAAATGCAAGAAATTTTTATTATCTCTTACCCAACTGTTAAGACTGTGCCGGTGAGGTTCCGTAGAGTCTTAGAAGGTATAGGAATGAATCGAAGTGATCCGAGAGTAATCAGGATGAATCAAGACTATGGTTTAGAACCAAAGTCTCACAGGGAGTAATCGAAGAGAATCGGTTAGCTCGATTGCAACAGAAGATGATATTAATGAACTAGAACCTTGACACTACTTTCGGTAGTGCCCCCGCTTTGTCGTACAGTTTGGTAAATGTTCAGAGTGACGAGTAAGAGAGTAAAGACATCTGGACAATGTTCAGTTATAGTGCGAATGTTGAGCAATTAGAGTAGAGAGTTCCGGATGGAGTTCAGCAGCAATCTAAGTTGATATTTAAACTGAAGAACTATGTACAAGATACTACAGCTTATATACCTGTAATCCTAATTGTTAAATCTATAACAATGAGAGCTGTAAGTAAAAAACAATAAGGAATATAATTTGACGTCATCAATATAAATAAAAAGACAATAAAGTCGGAGCACTTAGCATTCAATAACCAAATGCTTTGTACAACTCAATCGAAGCAATTGATCTCGGAAGTAAATATGAATTATACCAAGTCCATGTCCAAAGTCGGAAGCTCTATACGGAAGTCCGGAAGCATAACCGTAACACCAACTCACTATTCCAGGCTGTCATGAATGCATCCCTTGTCTTTCTCCTTTTTGTTTACTCCTACTCATTGGACTGATTACTTATCTCCTGTTTGTTACATCCATGCAAAGTCCAACCATTGTGGTCTTCACAATTGTTCTCCAGTATTTGACTTCATCATGTTTTCTCCTGTTGCGGAGATTATCTCTGTGATTCTGTTACCTTATAATTCCTTTCCTCACTGTTAGCTGATTCTGTATATATCCTTTTATATCTTTCCCTTTGTCCTTTCTCCTTATTGTTAAGATCATGCACGGGTCATAGGGGAAAGGTTGGATCATGGACTATATGCCCGCAGGGTAAAAGACCAAACACTGAGATAAGTCCCAGTGGGGGTTTGTTGATCCTACGGAAGGTAGTCGGACATTGATGCTACTATTAATAGCGTCCTCAACACGCTGCTGTCTGAAAGGGAAGATGAGGGTGATTCCAATCACAGGAGAACTCACGTGATTGTACTTAGGGTGTGTTACAATCATGTCAGCTCAGGTCTGACTCCGGACTCTTCACTACATTCTCGCAACTCTTCACCAAAGTTCCGCACCTTATCCCGCTCCCTCGTCACTCTCATCGTGCTCGCTGAAGCATTTGCAGCTTCGCTACTTTGCATCTTTACATCTCCGCATCTTCGCATCTTCATATCACCAGATCATTGTATCCGTTATTGATCATCTGATACTTGTTCCATGTGGTTTATTGTCTTATCGATTATCTGATACTTGTTCCATGTGCTTTATTGTCTTATCAATTAAATAGAATAATTACTATAAGTACTGCAGTTTACTGTACTTATTCCCTCAGTTTCAAAATTGACATAGATTGTCTCTCTCCTATCCTACACACTCTAAGACTTAGTTCAAAGTCTTCTAGCTAACTTCGTCGCTGTGCTACACATCACCGAGACACTCGTCATCACTATTGTGCTGAACGTCTCGCGTTGTCTTGTTCTCTCTCACATCATCTTCGCTCACACTCCGAGGACTGAAAGGAGCAAGGGCATTGCTAATAGCTTCGCCGCATCCTATCCCGCTTCGTTAGGAGATCAAGCGAGTACCTGAGGGTATCTTGCACGATCTTAACAGTATTTCGAAACTCAACTTGTATCCTTTCGCATTTAAAAACTCGCACTGATTCTTTTTCCTTATGTCCCAAACCAACCCAGGCCCTGGATAGTTGCGCCCCATAGGACGTCAGCACTCTGCAATGGTTGAATCTAGTGCTCCTGGTATAACCAATGTCGCTACTCCAAATCCCTTCATATCAACAGCTCAAGCATTATCTCCATTCAACCGCGCTTGCTTCGCACGCATTCAGAACAACTAAACGCGTGACTGGTGTCATACAAACACTGGGTTTTCTACCGTTTGTTTAAGCGATGCTAACATTACTGCCGTTCGTAGTACACCTATTCCCAAAGAGCCTCATGTCTCGCCTTCGATGGCGTCTCTTCGCCGAATGTACCAACCCCCTGACACTGCTCCTCGCACTCGTGCACCCTCTGTCGCATCAGAGTCCGAAGGTCATTCATCAATTGCCGATGGTGAAGAATCTGTACACAAGGACTTCCAAGACCCGGATGTCCCTGACCTTCCACCTGATCGAGAGCTCCACCCGATGCCTCCACGCGCCCTTGCTGGCAATGGCAGAGGAAATGGTGGAGGAGATGGTGGAGGAGATGGTGGTGGTGGTGGTGGAGGCGGTGGAGGCAGTGCTCCTTGTCTGTCTGCTGCTAACTTGCCTGCCAATAATACGATACCCGAAGGGGAAACCCTTGCTCTCTCAATGCTTCATTCATTAATCACTTCTCTAAATGGCATTCAGATGTCCATAGCGAAACCCGCTGTCAGCGAAAGCGGAACGTCCAAGGCGAAGCTTCGCGATCCTGACACCTTCGACGGTTCCGATCCCCGCAAACTTCAATCTTTCCTTGTCGATCTCACACTCATTTTTGCCGATCGTTGAAGAAGGATATGTTGGTCCAAGTGAGAACCAGTTGGGTTTTTCAGTCGGGTCCTTATTGACTTGTATAGGAAGGGGATAGGATATTCAACGTTGTCTATAGAGTGTATTCAATAATGAGATAATCAGCTAAACCACTTAGCTGCGCTGTCGCTGTTCACGGCGATGATTTCTGGATTCGTACTTTGGGTGATTGAGGCAAGAAATTTCAATACTGCCTATACTACTAATTTCTAATACATATAAGATCTATTCAGGCTACCACGCGTACTCTTGCGTTGCCTGAATTCGTACTTGCCAATCGGAAACAAAGAGCGGTAATTGTAAACGGATAAGGTAGTTGAATTGAAATATATCTTCACGGTGCTTCCAGCGCATCGTTCTTACAACTCGGGCTACACACAAGGCATTGTCACGTTCTCTTGCCTACTGCCATCAGCGAGGACAACTGGGTTGACCAGACCCTTTTTGTCATGAACGAAGTGTGCGCCGAAGAAGGGAACGATGGCCTTGGCAGACGATCGATATGGAATGTGAAATAATAGTGAAGATAACATAGAGGGGGTTGATTTGAATTGAAGATAGATAACGTACTATGAGACCACTCAACCTCCTTCCTTTCTACCATCTTGATTTCGAATCAAAGGTATGGCCGCCACGAGAGTGTCGAGATTGGGAATGTTGGGGAGATTGGGAATGTTGGGGAAAATGAATATGAAAGTAGATGGTGATAAGAAATAAGGAAATCAAACGAAATTTTGATCAAAGTATTGTATGAACGTTCGTTAAAGAAACTGCTATCTACCAAGAGGGCAGTTGCCACTTCCACAGAGGGGGGTACTTTAGATTCCAACCTCGGAATCCATAGCATAGTCCTCTGAAAGAAGTTCGACCGCGCTCAAAGGTGTTACGCAGGGGGAAATACAACGAAGCAAAGGAGTAGCAGAATAAGGGGGAGGAGGAATAAGGGGAGGCCAATGAAAACGAGCAGCGACGTCCAGGGGAAAAGATATCATGGAATTGCTAAGTATAGGGGAAATAGAGTTAAATTGAGCGATGAGGGCAGTGGCACGGTTAAACGGGTCTAAATGCCAGACCGCAAATTCGTGTCTGATGTCGTATACTAAACGTTCTGCAGTATACAATGCGAGATTGATGTCCTTTCACATGGGAAGCATTATGGTGGCCATCCATTCAAAATCTTCCCAGATCTGACACACTTCGAGACCGTCTCTTAGCAGCTTTCCTTTGGTAGATACCGTGAACTGTGACACCATATCCAAGAACCATTCTCGTGTCATGGGACCATACGTTATACCATCGTTAGTGACTTCGGGGATGTAACACGCGGGTGTAGTTGCAAATCGAACACCAGCAACCACCTCTGTCCATGTAAGCTCTGCATCTCGACCATAAAGGACCTTGGTATTGCCAGAATCTGGATCCCGGAACATCCAACGTAAGCAAAGATCACGAGGGAACGTCGATACGATGCCAGTCACATCCACAAATGCATCAGTATTGCCATAGTGTAGTGTCGAAGGGTGGAGAAAAGGAACAGAATGTGCAATAGGAATGGTGTATTCCGACCAGTCATGAAAGCCGTAAGGATCCGGTACGTTTGAGCGCTGCAGAGGGAATCTTGTGTGGATCGAAGATGTATTGAAACAGGCCCCACTGTGCAGACATGGAAGAAAGTAGTGAGGGTGAGAGAGAATCGTAGACATAATTGAAATGAGGATGAATGAGATTGAGAAAGTTACAAGTACAAGTTAAGAAGAGATCGCAAAAGAATTGTTTTTGTAGATTATATATATTTTGGAGCAAGGGGAAATGAAATATTGACAAAAAGGATCTACTCAGCTCTAATCATTGCAGGACACCGGATCGAACGAGCGGAAGTAGTTCCTCGATCTTTCTAACATATCATCCAATCGCAGAGAGCTGAACTCCACATAGCCGGTACTGACTGATTGTCGTCGTTGGGGTAGCTTTGCCTTTAACGTTTGATGATTGGGTCTATAATAAAACAAGCACAATCATTGAATGTTAACATGACCAGGAAGGATCGCACCGGATAGTTCCTTGAGTGTGAAAGCATCATTACCACGTTTCTCTTGTATAATGTATGGACCAGAATAAGTCCAGAGACCTTTCCCTCCCTTCATCTCGTCGATATGAGATTCTCTGAGCCACACATACATTCCAACTTCGTAATCTCGGAAGTCCCAATGGTTGCCGACACGCTTTGCCATGTCCTCTATCGCACGTCGTCTCGATTCTCATATCCTCTCGTTAGCGTCTCGTAGTTTTATGTCACGACGTGAAATCTGTAGCGCTCGAATTGCAATGAGATCTTCGTGTGTATACACCCGATGCTAATCTAAGGTCTGCCAAGTGATTTCTGTGATATCCAACGAGAAAACAGGGTGAGTACCGTACAACAGATAATAGGGAGAGAAACCGGTAGCTCGTGATACCGTAACACGCATTGCGAATAGTGCTGCATGAAGATACATGGGCCAGTTCCCTTTCGCGTCTCCAGTACACTTGAAAAGTGAGTCTACAAGAGGTTGATGTGCTCGTTCTACAGGGGAGTTCCCTTGTGGATGGTAAGGTGTGGAAAAGACAACTGTACAATGGTATAGCGTCTCAAGCAGATGTGTAACTTCGCCTTGAAACTCGGATCCTCCGTCGAAAGTGAAATAAGGAATGCACCCAAAACGACAAATAATATCTTCATAGATGAACTTAGCAACAGGTGCTGCACCACCGCCTGTAACTGCTCGAGCTTCAGTCCACAGTATAGTCGGTTCTGTTGCCTGGATGATTCTATCCACACCTCCAATTCCTGTTGGCATGACAATTGAGTCTAGATTGAAGTGTCAAAGCAACGGAGCCTGCCATGATTCGTTGTAAGGAAGTACAGGGTTTGACTTGACGGACTTTTGACACTCTATGCATGAGCGTACAAAATAGGTCACATCGTCATGCATATTTGGCCAATAGAATCGTTCCACTAGGTGCTTATAGACCGCATCACGACCTCAATGACCGATTTCATTGTGTGCTGTAGCCATGAGATCTTGTCGTTTCGGCCTTTCCTCAACAACTAATTGGGGTAAACGATCTGCTTTTCTTCAGGGTGCAAGCCATAGTCTCCCGTCTTGTAGGAAGAACCTTCGAGATCGCTTTTTGAACCTTAAGCGTTCTTTATCTGTATTGAGACGGGTAGGATAAATTCCAGTAGTGAAAAAGTTACGTAGCTCAGTCCAAAACGACAAATCATCGCTATCCTTAGTTCCATATTTATGTCCGTCCGTTGATTTCAACTCTTCGTGATTTAATGGAAGTGTCTCTGCTGGACTAACATGGGCTGTGTATTCGAGAGTTACGTGTTCATCGCCAAGAAGATAGTTCGAAGAGCAGAGAATTGAAGTTCGCCGCTGATAGAACTCCGGAAGCCTTCTTGTGGGGTTGTCTGAGGTATTTCGGGAGGCTGTAGCCATGAGGAATGAACCAGGATCCGATGGATGCGCTGGTGTACGGGCCAATGCATTGTCAAAGTTAGGTAGCTCCCGGGATACAATGGACTCGTTGTAGGAGGGAACTGTCGCTAGCTCTTCATTCCACCTCGTCACAAAAGGATTTGAGAATTGTAAAGATATCTCTTCGAATATGAACTTAGCTGATGCCCGATTATTATAAGCATCCAAAAACTCTTCTGGGTCTGTATCATCATAAGGTTGATCTTTTGGTGATAGTTTCCTTCGTGATAAGCCGTCTTCTAATTTGAATGCCGTTGCGGGGACGTGCTTGGTTTCGAAGTCGAATAGTCTGATCCATGCAACCCACCTTAGAATGGGTGCATTTGGTACATCGTCTACAGATTTAAGCATTTGAGCGATAGACTGTGCATCATGTTCAAGGCAGAATAATACTCCCCAGATCCTATGTCGTAACTCTTTGAAAGCTCTAAAGATACTGTACAATTCAGTCTTGGGTTGGCCGTAATTCTGTTCTCTCTCGTTGAAAGTGCAAGACCCGTAGAGAGCAATACACTTTTGTCAATCTCTAACCTGCTTCATAGACCAGCCAGCACCCATCCAAGCAGAGTCCACACCAATTATGAGTTGACCTTCATCGGAAGTTCGGGGCTGACGTGTAATTAATTTGGCTTGTTCATAGTCTACCTTGATAAGTACAGGGGTCCTTGTGATCTTGTGCTTGAGGAGCTCAAACGCTTCTAATGCTTCTGTCGAAAATTCAAAGGGAGCATCAGTAATTCTTAAAATCCGTGTGAGAGGCTTAGCTATCAATGCATATCCTTTGATCCAATGGCGACCACCTCCCGCTGTACCAAGGAAACCACGTACATCTGTTACATCTTCAGGAATCGGCCAATCGAGAACCTTCTGAACCAGACTCGATTCAATTATCCATCCTTCTAGTGACACCACTGATCCCACTATGCGCAGGCGCATTGAGGCCAGAACAACTTTGATACCCGAGGCAGTCATGCCTGTATTGATGAGAGTACCTAGGAACAAATCGAGTCGTTGTATATATTCAAAAACAAACCTCCGGATGTTGGGATTTCCTTTAACTGGTTCATCGTTGTATCGTGATTCGGCTCCTTTAACACCACAATCGTCGACAAAATTGTCCGCTATAGTTGGTGATATGCGATGCAATCCATGTTTAACACTGTTACGACCATGCCAAGTCAAACTCCCGCGGTCCCGACGATTGTGTTCCGGTATTTCGACTTCATCATTTTCTTACGTCGCGGAGCTTACCTCCGCAATCCTGTTACACTTCGCGTTTATATCCCTCACACTTAGCCGACTTCTTGTATATCCTTTTATATCATTTCCTTTATACTTTCCCCTTTTATCTTCCACATGTTCGACCATACTATTCTAGGATACTATCGCTTAGCGACCCTTAGGTAGCGACTACAGTATAAAGCTACGAGAGTAGAATAGTTGGTCCTTAGTTTAAATATCGACTTTGATAGCGCACTTCTACAGTGTATCTCAAATAGAGTTATTCTCAACCTCACCTTAAGTACAATCGCGTGAGTTTCTCCCGCGATCGGAATTACCTTACCTTCGCTTTCGGACATCGACGTGTCGGGGACGCTATCAATAGTAGCGTCAACGTCCAACGACCTCTCTGTAGGTTTACTTTACCCTCACCGGGATTTATCTCGGTGTTCAGTCTTTTACCCCGCGGACTTATAGTCTGTGATCCAACTTTCCCTACGACCCGTGCATGATCATAACAGTATATTTAAACTGAAACCCGGCACATCATATTTTATCATCTTTCACTTCCTTTTCCTCCATTCACAATCTCTCTACCCAAAATGGTCAATACCAGGAGCAGACGTGCTCGTACCAATACCGCGGACTCGGACAACGTCCAGGAGGAGCCAGTAGTGGCAAATCCTTTTGCTTCCAACGCGACGGCTTTCGCGCCGTTTGTCACAAAGAGGTGACGATGGTGGCAAGACTGAGCGGAAGCTTAGGCGGAAGCGGACAGATACTGATCCCAACGACAAAGTTATATTCATAATAAATACTGAGGAGTAAGTAAAGACATACCTGATCCCAACGACAAAGAGGTCAAGATAAGGGATCAGGTTGTGGGGGGCTGGCTTATATATACAAAGGTAAGGTACGGGAATCATGATGTCATACTGTATAGTTCAGGAACACGGAATGGAACGGAATGGACCGGAAGGTTCCGGATCGATCATGATAGGTAACAGTGATGGAATGATGTATTGTAAAGAAAAGGAAAATAATAGGGGTGGCTCACTTCATGACATTACCCCCCTCCTTATGACCATTGCCCTCGATGGTCAAGCCTTCGCTGCCCGGGGGTGTTTCTTGTGGAATTTTCGGACCGTAGCTGGCGCATGTTCCAAATTTTGAGCCGGTTCCCATGAATTATGCCCTGCATCGTAACCCTTCCACTTCACCAAATACTCTAACTTCTTCCATCTAACCCGACTATCCAAGATCTCCTCCACTTCATACTCCGGTTCGTCTTCATCCTCTAGGTACACTGGTTCTGGCGGTGGTGCAATCTGACCGTTGACAACGTTCCCCCTCCATGGGTATAGCTTGTCAACATGGAAAACGGGATGAACACGGTCCAGGGACAACGGTAAGTCCAGACGATAGTCCAGGGGTCCAACTTTGTCCAAGATCGTGTATGGTCCGAGCTGTCGATCCCCTAGCTTCTCGCTGGAAAGTTGGAGCTTAATGTCCTCTGCGCTCAGCCAAACCCGGTCTCCCACCGAAAATTGGTGTGCTTTTCGCTTTCCCCTTTCGTAGCTTTCCTTTTGCCGTCTTTTCCCTAGGTGTAGAGCCGCACCGGCATCCTGTCGTGCCTCTCGAAGTATTTGGATACGGTCGTCCACTGCTGGAATCCCACTACGTTGACCCACCGGAATGTTGAATAGAGGCAGATAACCATAGGTAAGCTCAAACGGGGACATCCCCAGGGCTGAATGGGTGCGGGAGTTGATCACAAACTCCGCCATCGGTAAATGCTCTGCCCAGTCGTCTTGACGTCGTCCCACGTACAGCCTGAGGTACTTCTCGACTTCCTGATTTGCCCGTTCAGTCTGTCCGTTCGCTTGCGGATGGTAGCCCGAGGTGAGGTTAGACTTGATTCCCAGCCGAGCAAGCAAGGATCGCATCAACTTTGCTGCGAATTGGGGTCCTCGGTCTGAGACAAAGCGGAGGGGGAGTCCATGAAGGCGAAAAATTTCGCGGTAGTAGATGTCAGCGACACCTTCCGCTGTGACTGCGGTTGTACAGGGGATGGCGTGGATTTGCTTGCCATAAAGGTCAGTGCAAACTAGGATGGCGTCGTAACCTTGCGACTGGGGTAGTTGTGTGATCAGGTCCACTCCCACCTCTTCCCACAAGCCCGCAGGCACCTCCAGGGGTTGCGTTACCGCTCGGGGGTGTCTCTGTATCTTCTTCCTCGCACAAATCTCGCATCCCGCAACGTACTTTTCCACAAAAGATCGTAAGGTGGGCCACCAAAAATGTGTGCTCACCAGGTCGAGCGTACCATGAAGTCCTGGATGGCCCGCCGTGGGGTTGTCATGGCATTGTTGTAGCACTTCGGTTCGCAGGTTCTCGACTGGTGGAACGTATACCCTACCTCGATGATAGACCAATCCATCATCCTCTTCCCATTCCGCAATTCCATCGGCCAGGCGTTGAAGGCCTTTCTTCCGCAGCTCTTCTAACCCTTCCAGTACCTCCGCCTCCCTCTGCGATGCTTTCCGAATACGGTCCTCTAGCGGGTTCTGTAGTGAGTTTGCTGCAATCCGCACAAAGTGAGCTGGCTTTAGGACCGTTTGTTGTTGGTTGTCTTCGCTGTCCAACACTTGGTGTGTTGCCATACGGGAAAGGGCGTCAGCCTGTGTGTTTGTTTTCCCTGGGCGGTGAATAAGCTGAAAATCAAACCGGGATAGCCATAGTGCCCATCGTGCTTGCCGTCGACTTAGGTCCTGGGCGGAGCGCCAGAACTCTAGGTTTGCATGGTCAGTGATGATCTCAAAGGGTTGTGGTGACCCTTCCAAGAAACTTCTCCAATCCTTCAGCGCTTCGATGATAGCAAGCATCTCTCGGTCGTAGATTTCGTAATTCCGCTCCGCTGGTTGCATGGAGGCCGATCGGAATGCCACTGGGTGCCACTGACCATCGTCTTGCAGCTGCATTATGGCCCCTCCAGTTGCAAAGCCTGATGCGTCCACCTCGAGTCGAGTGAGCCTGTCGGGGTCCCAAAGAGCCAGCACGGGTGCTGAGATGAAAGCTTCCCGGAGTGTGTCAAACGCTTGCTGCTGATGTGTCCCCAGTCAAACTTTGTGTCCTTCCTCGTCAGATCGTTCAGAGGGCGTGCTATTCGGGCAAAATTCCGTATGAAACGACGATAAAAATTAGCAAACCCTAAGAATCCTCGCAGCTCCCGTAGGTTCTTTGGTGTTGGCCAGTCGCGGACTGCCGCTACCTTTACCGGGTCCATGCGCACCTCCCCTTCTGATATCACCAGTCCCAGGTATTCAATCTGCAGTTGTTCGAATTCACACTTCTCCGGTCGTAGGTACAGGTCGTGTTTTTCTAGCCGGGTTAGTACTTCTCGCACCACCTGTCGATGTTCCTGTATATCGTTGCTAAAGATAAGGATGTCGTCTAGGTAGACCGCCACCTTCCCCGCTGCCACTAGGTCTGAAAATATGGAGTTCATGAGTGCTTGGAAGGTGGCTGGAGAGTTGGTAAGACCAAAGAACATTACGCTTGGCTCAAACAACCCTCGATTGGTTGCGAAAGCCGCCTTCCATTCATCTCCCTCCTTAATCCGAACATTGTTGTAGCCCCATCGAACGTCAAACTTGGTGAAGTACCGTGCTCCCTGCAGACGGCTGACAATGTCTGCAACCAGTGGTAGGGGGTAACGATTCTTCAGCGTGACCTGGTTGAGTTTCCTGTAGTCCTGTACGAAACGGAGTTTACCATCCTTCTTTTTCACAAAGAAGACGGGTGAGGACAGTGGTGACTTTGAGGGTCGTATATAACCCTTTCGCAGGTTATCATCCAAGAATCGGTCAAGCTCACCCTGTTCGTTTAGTGACATTGGATATACCTTGGTACGCATTGTTTCAGGTGCCCCTGGGATTAGTTCGATGGCGTGATCCCATGGCTGATGGTCCGGGAGACGTTCTGAAGCAGTTTCAGAGAATACCTTTTTGAAGTCTCGATAGGGCTCCGGGACCATTTCTTCAAAGGTTTTCACAGGTTTTGCCTTGTGTGCTTGTTCCGCCAACTGTTGGGAGTAGGTGAAACCTGCGGCGCACCAGACCTCCTCCGTTTGTTCCTGTAGAATCCCCGACTTCACCCATGCACGACGGGTTCGTCGGTTGGCTCGGATTCGGTGTATGGGTGACTCTTCATCCTCTTGGTCTTCCCTACTCTGTGGAGGTTCGGGGGTGCTAGCTGCCTGGATTGTCTCCTCAGTTTCTCCCTCTTCCGCGCTCTCTTCGACTGTGGCCCACTGCGGCTTGACTGAGAGCCGTCCCTTCTCCCAGTCAATATCTGGGTTGGCCTTTCGTAACCAAGGTAGCCCTAGGATTAGGTCTTCACTGCCCAGATTAGTTACCAGTAGGTCCGTCCATCGTTCTTGCCCGTCAACGGTCAGGGCCAGACGTGCAAAGTGCGTGATCTGCCCTGCCCGGTTGGCAGAACCATCGATGTTGAAGACCCCAATGGGCTTCCTAAGTGGGAACGTCCTTACGTGGTGGCGAGCGACGAACTCTTCGTTCAAAAATAGAGCAGTGGCTCCAGAGTCGATCATGGCCGCAGTTGCTATACTGTGATTCCTGCCTCTTAGTTCTGCGTTGATTCGGAAATGCGATGAACTGGAATTCAATTCCAATATGGTAGATATTTTACATGAGGAGAGAGAATCATACGCGGAACTAGAGTGTATAGCAAATTGGTTAACGGGTGCTCTCGATGCGGCCGAGACGGGCACCCGCTTTAAAAACCCTCCTGCGATCCAGATGCTGGGGCCATGGCGTTCGCTCTGTTCAGGAGTTCCTGCAGCTGAGCGATCTGGGTGGAGAGATCGGGGTTGAGCGGAGTCGGCGGAGCAGGAGCGGGAACGGGAACAGGAGCGGGGGCGGAGGCGGCAATTTGAACCGATTCATTCGGGAACAGGGTAAAGGGTATTGAGGACGAAGCGGAAACTTGTTGTCTACGGGGTTGTGGGCGCTTACCACGGCCCCGCTCTAAACCCATGAACTTGTCTTGGCAGACCGATTCCAGGTGACCTCGACGACCACAGTAGCGGCATACTGTGTCCTTGTACGAACAGTTCTTCTTCTCGTGGTTCTGTGCGCCACAGCCGTAACATCTGCCTCTCATCTGTGCCACGAAACTCTCCCTGCTATTCCCGCTGGTGTGCGTGGCATCGACGTCCATGGCGTAAGAGTTGGAAGGAGGAGAGGGAGTGTGAGAGGTGCCCAGATTACGGCCTGTCATGGTAGGATCATGCATGAACACATCCACCGAGACTGCCCGTCTGATTGCCTCCTCTAGAGTGGGGGCTATCCCCTGGGCAATGTTAACCACGATGAGATTTTGTCGGATCTCGGGGTTAAGGCCACTATGGAATCGCTCGCGTAGGTCGATGTCCGAGAGTCCAGTTCGATCACCAATGTCCTTGAACTTTTGTGCGAATTCTGCTACCGTCTGGCCTTTTCCCTGTTTGAGATGTTGGATCGCATTCCGGGCCTCCATACCTGCATCGATTGATTCAAATCGAAGTGAGAAGGCTCGCACAAAGTCTTCCCAGCGTCCGTTGAATGGTGTCCTTCCATGGCTGAATTCCAAGAGGTATGGGGTGGCCCAGTCCGCCGCGTTTCCTGAGAAGAATCCTAGGGCTGCCTTTATCAGCTTATCTTCCTTGCCACTCAAGTCCGTTTGTTCCATCGCCCAGCTCTGGATCTGAGCGATGAACCGACGTGCTTCCGCACTACTGGTGCCCTTGAAGAGCTCCGGTTTGTTCATGCTTGATTTGGCTGTGGCCTTCTGTAGGTTAGCTGTGAGCTGAGCCACCTGTTCAATGAGCTGGGCCATGAGTTGATTGGCGTCGACTGTGGTAGGGTTGGACATGGCTGGTGGAAGGGTGACTGGACTAGGGGTAGTGGCGGTGATAGGTATGAGCGGTGTCCCGTCACGGAGGGATTCTTCTATGCTAATAGAATTAGCAGTGGCGTGTGGGCAGGGTTGAGAACTGCAATCAGCCCAGTTCTGGTTCGGGGGACGGTGGATGTGAGTTCGGTCTTTAGTGTCAAAGGCGTGCGGGTAGGCGGAGCAGTCAATGGTAGACGTGGTGGAAACGGATCCTGCAAGGATAACCCAATCGGTAGGTTATCAGTGCAGTAAAAGATCTTGACCTAATGTCACAAAGAGGTGACGATGGTGGCAAGACTGAGCGGAAGCTTAGGCGGAAGCGGACAGATACTGATCCCAACGACAAAGTTATATTCATAATAAATACTGAGGAGTAAGTAAAGACATACCTGATCCCAACGACAAAGAGGTCAAGATAAGGGATCAGGTTGTGGGGGGCTGGCTTATATATACAAAGGTAAGGTACGGGAATCATGATGTCATACTGTATAGTTCAGGAACGCGGAATGGAACGGAATGGACCGGAAGGTTCCGGATCGATCATGATAGGTAACAGTGATGGAATGATGTATTGTAAAGAAAAGGAAAATAATAGGGGTGGCTCACTTCATGACACCGTTCGCGGAGTCTATTTCTGGAACAGGACTTCCTCGAAGGCGAAACAATGCTTTCGGTCCAGCCCCGACCCAACCCACGATGGTACGGGTTTCAAATCTTCACGTTCTTGGTTCACCCGACCAATCCGAATTCGAGTATCAAATACTCTACACCGCTGATGGAGTTCCCATCAGGGTACAAACGCCGCGTAGCAATTGCATGGCGATACCAACGTTGGAGACGGCCATCCCCCCATCTCCAACAACGCTAACCCTCGCTGACAGAATGTGTCAGCAGTTATCAACCCAAGCCGGTCCTTCGCGGGATCGGTCATCATCCCTCGTCCCCGCTGAGGTTCTGGAGGAACCTGAGATCGCGGAGCCAATCGAGGAGGTAAGTCCTGACTTACCAGACCAACCGGAAGACCCGGACCCGGAGGGATCTGATCCTGAAGGACCACCCGGAGGACCAGGAGGTCCCGGTGGACTGGGATCACCACCTAGCTCCCGCGGTCCTAGCTGTTCTAGGAGTCCTCCAGGGGGACCAGGTAGCAACCGCACCGACATTGCGGAACAGCGCATCATGGAGCTGTTCACCACCTTCAGAGGCACCCTCGACAATCTCGGAGGTGCTATCACCGAATTATCCACGAATCAAAATCGTGGACCGACAGAGACCGCAAGGTCAAAAGTTAAGGACCCGGAGGTTTTCGATGGTTCTAACCTGCGGAAACTGAAAGGTTTCCTCGTTTCATTATCTTTGGTCTTTATTGACCGCCCAACGTATTTTACTGATCAAAGGAAGATCAATTATACGTTGTCTTATCTAGGTGGCACCGCAAAGGAGTGGTTCGAACCAGATATTCTGGATCCGGACCTCGCGGAGATGCCCGCCTGGACGTCCTCCTTTGCGTCGCTGGTGAAGGAACTACAGGACAATTTCGGTATGTATGACGCACAGGGAGAGGCCGAGGATAAACTCGGGACGTTGAGGATGAAGGAATCCGACAACGTACGGACTTACAACATCCGTTTCAATACCCTCGCGGCGTCTACAAACTGGGGACTCCCAAGCCCTTAAGTGGGCATATCAACGCGGCTTGGCAAGCCGTATAAAAGACGAAATGGCCCGTCTTCCAGAGCCCGCTAATCTCGCGGACTACCGGAAAGAAGTCCTTCGCATGGACAACCGGTACTGGAGATGGGAAGAAGAACGGAAACGCGAAAACGCCCGTTTGACGGTCGCGACTTCATTCTCGAAGGCGCCGACTACATCCTCGAAGAACCCGCCAAGTTCTTCTCCATCACCCTCCTCCGCGGCCTTCTCGACTAAAGGATCGGGAAAACAAGGTAAGCCTAGCGGAGGCAACCACTCGTCTTCGACGAGTTCAGCATCGACGCAATCGTTGATTGCTGCTAACCTAGGTTCCGACGGTAAACTCCTCCCTAGCGAGGCGGAGCGCCGGAAGAAGTTAGGACTGTGTGGTTTCTGTGGCGGGAAGCATAGGTTTGAAGATTGCGAGCGGAAGAAGGCTCGTGAGACTCGAGGCCGAGCTGCAGAGACGCAGGAGAGCGTAGAGACAACTTCCGTGGATTCGGAAAACTAATCAGCAGCTCCTGTACCCCAGTACAACACGGGAGTTGCGTTGATTCAGTTCGTACCACGCGGGAAGTAAAACTCAACGCGTCCACTCTTTCTTATGATGAACAATCTTTCACTCTATCGCTAACTTTAGATTTACCGGCTTGCGGCGATTCTTCCGATTCCTCCGCCGCGACGCTATCTTTTATCTCTTTACTTGATTCTGGTTCTACTGACTGCTTTATTGACTCGCTTTTTGTAAAAGCAAATAGTTTACCCACTTCACCCATTCCTCCAATCAATCTCCGACTTTTCGATGGTTCATTGTCCCCTAAGCCAATCGTCGAGACTACTACTCTCAACGTTCGATTTCCCTCTGGCGAGCTGCTACTACTGACATTCTATGTCACCTCACTCGACTCCTCTTGCAAAGCTGTATTAGGTTACAGTTTCTTAACCCGCTACAATCCGTTGATTGACTGGGTATCTCGAAACATCACTTTCCGTCCCACTGAGCAAGTTGAGTCCCTCACCCCGACGTCCTCAATTCCGCGAGAGATATCTCCGGAATTACCTGATCCTGCGCCGGATCAGTCTCACCTCACCCGATCGAAGAAGACTTCGCGCCCTTCCCCTCGATCACGCTCTCGCCCCTCACCCCGTCCTCTTTCGGACAAATTTCCCTTTGAACCCATCTTCACCTTCCCTTCGGTCGCTCAATTGGCCGCTTCCAGACTCGAAAATCCCGAAGTTGACATCGCTCTAGTAAACGCGGTCCTTTTCAACCGCGCATGTAAGGCCGCTAAATGCGAACCTATTTTACTACGAGCGGTTCATTCTGAAGTTTCAGCGCGAGCTGCTTCAACCTCACCCGACTCCGCGGAGACAAAAACCGATACTTCCAGCTTACCGCCGGAGTATGCGGAATTTGCCGACGTATTCGACGAAGTGGATTCCGAAGTGCTGCCAGAGCACCGCCCTTATGACCTCAAGATTGATTTGGAGCCCGGCGCCGAACCACCGATCGGTCGTCTTTACCCCCTTTCTGCAAAGGAACTTGAAGCTCTTCGCGAGTTTATCGACAAGCACCTCGAATCAGGTGCTATCCAACCATCCACCTCTCCTCACGGAGCTCCGGTACTGTTTGTGCCGAAGAAGGATGGTAAACTCCGTCTCTGTGTAGACTTCCATGGTCTTAATAACATCACCAAAAAAGACCGCTATCCTTTACCCTTATTTCTGACCTTTTGGACGCTCCTAAGAAAGCTAAGTTTTATACCAAACTCGATCTCACTCACGCATATCATCTAGTCCGAATCGCGGAAGGCGACGAATGGAAAACCACCTTCAGGACCCATTGGGGTTCCTATGAATGGAAGGTTATGCCGCTCGGCCTTACCAACGCTCCCGCGGCCTTCCAGTGTTTCGTCAATCATATTTTCGCTGACCTTTTAGATCTTAATGTTATCGTCTATATTGACAATATTCTTATCTACTCGGACGACGAGAAATCGCATCGCGAACATGTCCGTGAGGTTCTCCGTCAACTCCGAAAACATTGTCTGTTCGCAAACCTCGCCAAATGCGAATGGGGTGTAGACACGGTCGAGTATCTTGGTTATATTCTTTCTCCGGAGGGCTTAACGATGTCGAAAGACAAAGTTCAAGCTATTGTTGACTGGCCGGTGCCCCGAAAAGTCAAAGACGTTCAATCCTTCTTAGGTTTTGCTAACTTTTATCGACGTTTTATTTATAATTATAGCGAAATTGTACTCCGATGACGCGGCTCACGCGAAAGGACGTTTCATGGTTATGGTCAAAAGAGTGCCAAGGAGCTTTCGACAAACTCAAAGACAGCTTCGTTCACGCTCCCATCCTTGCACACTGGCAACCTGACCTGCCCCTTATCGTCGAAACCGACGCGTCGGACTACGCGCTAGCCGCGATCCTCTCAATCCTCCTCCCGGACGGTGAGATTCACCCAATCGCTTTCCTATCCCGAACCTTCCAAGCTGCAGAGCTTAACTACGATACTCACGACAAAGAGCTCCTCGCTATTTTCGAGGCCTTCAAAGCTTGGCATCACTACCTCGAGGGATCGGGCGACGCGATTGATGTGGTTACCGACCACAAGAATCTCGAATATTTCTCGACCACCAAAATACTCACGCGGCATCAAGTCCGCTGGTCAGAATTCCTCCACCAGTTCAATATGGTGATCCGCTTCTGCCCGGGTAAGTTGGGTGCAAAACCCGATGCCCTCACTAGACGCTGGGAGGTCTATCCTAAAGAGGGGGATACCGGCTACGCACAAGTTAACCCGCAGAATTTCAGACCTATCTTTACCAATGAACAACTAACCACTTCTCTTCAAGCAACTTTTCTAGAAGGCCCCGCGCTTCGCGCGGCGATCGTAATGGACTTGCAATCACTCCATTCCACCATCCGCGATTCTATTGAGCAGGATCCGGAAGCGATCGTGGGCTTAGCCCTAGCTAAAGACGATTCAAATACTCGTTGGACAGTAGGTGATGATGGACTGCTAAAACTTGACAATCGCATTTATGTTCCTAACCATTCTAACCTTCGCCTTAAAATTTTACAATTCTTTCACAATCACCCCCTTTCAGGTCATTTTGGACAGAACCGGACCCTCGAATCAATCCGACGCCTTTATACCTGGCCGAAGATCTGGGAATTCGTTCACGACTATGTCAGCTCTTGTACAGTTTGCGGACGAAACAAACCCCGTCGACACCGACCTTACGGTCTTCTCAAACCTCTTCCGGTTCCCGCCCGACCATGGGATTCAATCTCGATGGACTTCATTGAACAACTCCCCTCTTCCGACGGACATACAGCAATTCTCGTCGTCGTTGACCGTGCCTCTAAACAAGGCATTTTCATCCCGACGAACAACAAAATCACTTCCGAAGGACTAGCGGAGCTATTTGTCCATCACGTTTTCTCCAAGCACAGAGTTCCGAACCACGTCACTTCCGATCGTGGCTCGGAGTTCGTGTCTGCTTTCTTCCGTGCTCTCGGCGAAGCTCTCTCTATGAAACTTCACTTCACCTCAGGATATCACCCAGAAGCCGATGGACAAACCGAACGAGTCAACCAAACCTTGGAACAGTACATCCGGATTTACTGTGCATACCAACAGGACGATTGGGCGAAACTCCTACCGATCGCGGAGTTCGCATACAACAACGCTCCTAATGCATCGACTGGTTTAACTCCGTTCTTCGCAAACAAAGGCTATCACCCAAACATCACGGTAAGACCCGAAATTGACATTCGCTCTGACCGAGCAATGGACTTCGCGGTTAATCTTGATGAGCTTCATTCTTTACTCCGAGACGAAATTACTAATGCGCAAGCTCAATATAAAGAGCAAGCGGACAGAAAACGAGTTACTCACCCCGAATTCCCTATTAATTCACAGGTTTATGTGCTGGCAAAGCACATCCGGACAACGCGACCCACCGACAAATTCGCCGAAAAGTACCTCGGACCTTTCACCATACTCGAGCAAATCGGTACTCTTTCTTACAAAGTCCAACTGCCGTCCTACCTTAATCGTATCCACCCCGTCTTCCACGTATCCCAATTAGAGCCATACAAGCCAAACACTATTCCTGATCGCGTTCAACCTCCGCCGCCTCCTGTTGAGGTCGACGGCAAGGAAGAATACAACATCGCGGAAGTATTGGACTCGAAGTTGGACCGACGATACAAAAAATGTCCTTTACGATACTACATTTGTTGGGCAGGATATGAAGGTATGGACGAAGAATTCTCCTGGGTCGCCGCGAACGAAATTCATGCGGACGAACTTGTCCCGGCTTTCCACCTTCGTTATCCTCACAAACCTGGTCCACTATGATCCTTACTTATTTCCCTTACGTATACGTCGATTCCTCCTCATTTCTATCACGACTCTCAACTCATTTACTTATTAATCATGATTCCTTCAACATCCATTTTTCCCCGCGGCGATTATCGTCACGACGATCCATTACTTATATATTACAAGTCCTCCTTTTCCCCGAACTTTCCCCGCGATCCTCAATCCCCCATCTCCCTTACTTATGAAACTCAACAAAACAAAACCATCATCATTATCAAAACAAAAAAAAAAAAACAACAAAACAAAACAAAACTACAAAAAACAAAAAAGCAATCGAGTAAAGTAGCTAATGTAGTCCGTCGCGGAGTTTACTCCGCGCGCTTCTTTCCCTCGCATACCTCTTCTCTTCTCTTTGCTTCTTTGACTTCTTCTTCATCGTCTTCACCTTCACCGTCTTCGTCATCTTCATCCTCACTCTTCTCCGCTTCTTCCCTTGCTTTTTCTCTTCTTTCCCTTCTTGCGAGTAACTGTAGTATCCGTTCTTGTATATCGAGGGAGCGGCGGGCGATATCGATCAAGTCCTTATTTTGGCCGACAATCGCGGCCAATTGTTCCGCGACTCCTGGTCCTTCGAATCTCCTTTCCCCAACTCGCGTCGCGGGCCCCTCATAAACATCATCATCTAACTTCACCCGTTTCCCCCGCGAACGTCGTGATGCATTGTCTCCGGACCAACTACATCGTTGGCGTTGTTGATGGCAAACGACGCAAGCCTGCGCTTGTCGTTGCGAGGATTGAGGATGACACTCCTATGGTCGACCAATCTGTTAAGATCGTGCAAGGTACCCTCAGGTACTCGCTTGATCTCCTAACGAAGCGGGATAGGACGCGGCGAAGCTATTAGCAACGCCCTTGCTCCTTTCAGTCCTCGGAGTGCGAGCGAAGATGATGCGAGACGATGCGAGACGTTCAGCGCGATAGCGATGACGAAAGCCTCGGCGATGTGTAGCACAGCGACGAAGATAGCTAGAAGACTTTGAACTAAGTCTCAGAGTGTGCAGGATAGGAGAAAGACAATCTATGTCGATTTCGAAACTAAGGAAGTAAGTACAGTGAGCTACAGTACTTATAGTAATTATTCTAATCGATAAGACATCGAAGCACATGGAACAAGTATCAGATAATCAATAGGACAATAACCCACATGGAACGATCATCAGATAATCGATAACGGATACAATGATCCGGGGATACGAAGATGCGAAGATGTAAAGATGTAAAGATGCGAAGTAGCGAAGCTGCGAACGCTTCGGCGCGCGCGACGAGAGTGACGAGGGAGCGGGATAGGGTGCGGAACTTTGGCGAAGGGATGCGAGAATGTAGCGAAGGGTCCGGAGTCAGGCCTGAGCTGACATGATCGTAACAGTATCCCCCTCTTACGCATTTGCCCTCAAATGCGTCTAGTCGACTTCAGACTAAAAATAATATAGTAAGTAAAAACAAAAGAATAGGAGGGGAAAACAACAATCAAAAGACTATCATTTTGTTGTTTTCCGCGAAGAGCGCGAACGAAAATAGAGAAAAGAAAAGAAAGGCAAAAGAGGCGAAAGTGAAAACAAGAAATAGAGTGCAAAGCAAAGGGAGAGACGAGAGGCGAAACAATCATTACGTGCCAGCGAGAACCTTCGCTAGTGGACCCGGTTTGGTAGGATACCATTCGTGGAACGCGAGAAGCGCGTCGGGTTCAGGCGAAGACTCGTCAGTTGTAATCTCCAAAGCTAAAACCCATGAGAATTCATCGGCGGTACCTTCGTAACCATTCCACCGAACATAGTAAAGCAGTGGGCATGCCTTCCGGCGACGATCGATTTTGGAGTCGAGTATTTCGGCGATTTCGTATTCTGGTTCGCCGTCGACTTCAATCGGTGGAGGCGGCGACTGGACTCTATTTGGGATGACGTTTTCAGTGTAAGGTTCGAGTTGAGATACATGGAATACCGGATGGATGCGACTCATATAGTCAGGGAGCGAAAGCTTGAAAGATAATGAACCAACTTGTTCGAGAACTGTGAAAGGGCCAAGATACTTTTCGGCGAACTTTGGCGCAGGGCGAGTGGAGCGAATATGTTCCGCGAGAACGTATACTTTTGAACCAACGGGAATAAGCGGTGGCGCGATGCGTTTCCGATCAGCCTGCTCCTTGTAGCGAGATTGCGCAAGTGCCATTTCGTCTTTGAGGATAGAATGGAGTTCGTCGAGATCGACGACGAAATCGCGAGCGGTATTGGAGGCGAGTTTGTACTCGGGGTGAACGGTGACATTTGGATGATAGCCCTTATTAGCGAAGAATGGAGTAATACCTGTGGAAGCGTTCGGCGCATTGTTGTAGGTGAACTCGGCGATAGGCAGGAGGCGCGACCAGTCATCTTGCTGGTACGAACAGTAGATGTGAATATACTGTTCCAGGGTTTGATTAGGGCGCTCTGTCTGACCATCAGCTTCAGGATGATAACCAGAGGTAAAATGTAATTCCATCTCCAAGGCTTTACCAATAGCTTGGAAAAAGGCTGAGACGAACTCGGAACCGCGATCGGAGGTAACGTGGCAAGGAACACCATGTTTGGAAAAGACATGAATGACGAAAAGCTCGGCGAGCTGTTCGGAAGTGATTGTATCGTGGGTCGGAATGAAGATAGCTTGTTTTGATGCACGATCAACGACGACGAGAATCGCCGTGTAGCCATTCGAGTTGGGAAGCTGCTCAATGAAATCCATTGAAATGGAATCCCATGGGCGGACAGGAACGGGGAGCGGTTTAAGGAAACCGTACGGGCGATGTCGGCGAGGTTTGTTGCGACCGCAAACAGTGCATGAAGAAATATAATCACGTACGAATTCACGAACTTTTGGCCAAGTATACTCTCGGCGAACCGACACGAGGGTGCGGTTTATGCCATAGTGTCCTGCGAGTATATGATCGTTGTCATGAAGTGAGCCGCCCCTATTATTTTCCTTTTCTTTACAATACTTCATTCCATCACTGTTACCTATCATATCCGATCCGGAACCTTCCAGTCCATTCCATTCCATTCCTTGTTCCTGAACTATACAGTATGACATCATGGTTCCCATACCTTACCTTTGTATATATAAGCCAGCCCCCACAACCTGATCCCTTATCTTGACCTCTTTGTCGTTGGGATCAGGTATGTCTTTACTTACTTCTCTGTACTTATTTATGAATATAACTTTGTCGTTGGGATCAGTATCTGTCCGCTTCCGCTCAGTCTTGCCGCCATCGTCACCTCTTTGTGACAATAGGTCAAGATCCTTTACTGCACTGATAACCTACCGATTGGGTTATCCTTGCAGGATCTGCTTCCACCACGTCTACCAGCACAGCCATACCAAGCCCACCCGCTCAAACCGTTGACTGCTCTGCCTACCCGCACGCCTTTGACACCAAAGACCGAACTCACATCCACCACCCCCCAAATCAGAATTGGGCCGATTGTAGCTCCAACCTTGCCCCCACGCCGTTGCTAATTCCATTACCACTGAAGACTTCTTCAGTGACGGGACACGAATCACACCTATTATTGCCCTACCCCCAGTCCAGTCACCCCCACCAGCCATGTCCAACCCTACCACAGTCGACGCCAATCAACTCATGGCTCAGCTCATTGAACAGGTGGCTCAGCTCACAGCTAACCTACAGAAGGCCACAGCCAAATCAAGCATGAACAAACCGGAGCTCTTCAAGGGCACCAGTAGTGCGGAAGCACGTCGGTTCATCGCTCAGATCCAGAGCTGGGCGATGGAACAAACGGACTTGAGTGGCAAGGAAGATAAGCTGATAAAGGCAGCCCTAGGATTCTTCTCAGGAAACGCGGCGGACTGGGCCACCCCATACCTCTTGGAATTCAGCCATGGAAGGACACCATTCAACGGACGCTGGGAAGACTTTGTGCGAGCCTTCTCACTTCGATTTGAATCAATCGATGCAGGTATGGAGGCCCGGAATGCGATCCAACATCTCAAACAGGGAAAAGGCCAGACGGTAGCAGAATTCGCACAAAAGTTCAAGGACATTGGTGATCGAACTGGACTCTCGGACATCGACCTACGCGAGCGATTCCATAGTGGCCTTAACCCCGAGATCCGACAAAATCTCATCGTGGTTAACATTGCCCAGGGGATAGCCCCCACTCTAGAGGAGGCAATCAGACGGGCAGTCTCGGTGGATGTGTTCATGCATGATCCTACCATGACAGGCCGTAATCTGGGCACCTCTCACACTCCCTCTCCTCCTTCCAACTCTTACGCCATGGACGTCGATGCCACGCACACCAGCGGGAATAGCAGGGAGAGTTTCATGGCACAGATGAGAGGCAGATGTTACGGCTGTGGCGCACAGAACCACGAGAAGAAGAACTGTTCGTACAAGGACACAGTATGCCGCTACTGTGGTCGTCGAGGTCACCTGGAATCGTCTGCCAAGACAAGTTCATGGGGTTAGAGCGGGCCGCGGTAAGCGTCAACAGCCACGTCAACAACAAGTCTCCGCTTCGTCCTCGATGCCCTTTAGCCTGTTCCCGAATGAATCGGTCCAAATTGCTGCCTCCGCTCCCGCTCCCGCTCTCGTTCCGGCTCCTGCCCCGCCGACTTCACTCACCCCCGATCTTTCCACACAAATTGCTCAACTACAGGAACTCCTGAACAGAGCTAATGCCATGGCCCCAGCGTCGGGGATCTCAGGAGGGTTTTTGAAGCGGGTGCCCGTCTCGGCCGCATCGAGAGCACCTGTTAACCGATTTGCTATACACTCTACTTCCGCGTATGATTCTCTCTCCTCATGTAAAATATCTACCATTTCGGAATTGAATTCCAGTTCATCGCATTTCCGAATCAACACAAAACTAAGAGGCAGGAATCACAGTATAGCAACTGCGGCCATGATCGACTCTGGAGCTACTGCTCTATTTTTGAACCAAGAATTCGTCGCTCGCCACCATGTAAGGACGTTCCCGCTTAGGAAACCCATTGGGGTCTTCAACATCGATGGTTCTGCCAACCGGGCAGGGCAGATCACGCACTTTGCACGTCTGGCCCTAACCGTTGATGGACAAGAACGATGGACGGACCTGCTGGTAACTGGTCTGGGCAGCGAAGACCTAATATTAGGGTTACCTTGGCTACGAAAGGCCAATCCAGATATTGACTGGGAGAAAGGACGACTCTCAGTCAAACCACAGCGGGCAACGGTCGAAGAGGAGGAGGACAATGAAGAGATGGAGGAGACGATCCAAACAACTAGTACCCCCGAACCTCCACTGAGTAGTGCGGATCAGGATGACGAAGAGTCCCCCATACACCGAATCCGAGCCAACCGACGAACCCATCGTGCATGGGTGAAGTCGGGGATTCTACAGGAACAAACGGAGGAGGTCTGGTGCGCCGCAGGTTTCACCTACTCCCAACAGTTGGCGGAACAAGCGCACAAGGCAAAACCTGTGAAAACCTTTGAAGAAATGGTCCCGGAACCCTATCGAGACTTCAAAAAGGTATTCTCCGAAACCGCTTCAGAACGTCTCCCGGACCATCAGCCATGGGATCATGCCATCGAACTAATCCCGGGGGCACCTGAAACAATGCGTACCAAGGTATATCCAATGTCACTAAACGAACAGGGTGAGCTTGACCGATTCTTGGACGATAACCTGCGAAAAGGGTATATACGACCCTCAAAGTCACCACTGTCCTCACCCGTCTTCTTTGTGAAAAAGAAGGATGGTAAACTCCGTTTCGTACAGGACTACAGGAAACTCAACCAGGTTACGCTGAAGAATCGTTACCCCCTACCACTGGTTGCAGACATTGTCAGTCGTCTGCAGGGAGCACGGTACTTCACCAAGTTTGACGTTCGATGGGGCTACAACAATGTTCGGATTAAGGAGGGAGATGAATGGAAGGCGGCTTTCGCAACCAATCGAGGGTTGTTCGAGCCCAGCGTAATGTTCTTTGGTCTTACCAACTCTCCAGCCACCTTCCAAGCACTCATGAACTCCATATTTTCAGACCTAGTGGCAGCGGGGAAGGTGGCGGTCTACCTAGACGACATCCTTATCTTTAGCAACGATATACAGGAACATCGACAGGTGGTGCGAGAAGTACTAACCCGGCTAGAAAAACACGACCTGTACCTACGACCGGAGAAGTGTGAATTCGAACAACTGCAGATTGAATACCTGGGACTGGTGATATCAGAAGGGGAGGTGCGCATGGACCCGGTAAAGGTAGCGGCAGTCCGCGACTGGCCAACACCAAAGAACCTACGGGAGCTGCGAGGATTCTTAGGGTTTGCTAATTTCTATCGTCGTTTCATACGGAATTTTGCCCGAATAGCACGCCCTCTGAACGATCTGACGAGGAAGGACACAAAGTTTGACTGGGGGACACATCAACAGCAAGCATTCGACACACTCCGGGAAGCTTTCATCACAGCACCCGTGTTGGCTCTTTGGGACCCCGACAGGCTCACTCGACTCGAGGTGGACGCATCAGGCTTTGCAACTGGAGGGGCCATAATGCAGCTGCAAGACAATGGTCAGTGGCACCCGGTGGCATTCCGATCGGCCTCCATGCAACCAGCGGAGCGGAATTATGAAATCTACGACCGAGAGATGCTTGCTATCATCGAAGCACTGAAGGACTGGAGAAGTTTCTTGGAAGGGTCACCACAACCCTTTGAGATCATCACCGACCATGCAAACCTAGAGTTCTGGCGCTCCGCTCAGGACCTAAGTCGACGGCAAGCACGATGGGCATTATGGCTATCCCGGTTTGATTTTCAGCTTGTTCACCGCCCAGGGAAGACAAACACACAGGCTGACGCCCTTTCCCGTATGGCAACACACCAAGTGTTGGACAGCGAAGACAACCAACAACAAACGGTTCTGAAACCAGCTCACTTCGTACAGATCGCAGCAAACTCACTACAGAACCCGCTCGAGGACCGTATCCGGAAAGCATCGCAGAGGGAGGCGGAGGTATTGGAAGGGTTAGAAGAGCTGCGGAGGAATGGTCTTCAACGCTTGGCCAACGGAATCGCGGAATGGGAAGAGATGATGGATGGTCTATCATCGAGGTAGGGTATATGTTCCACCAGTCGAGAACCTGCGAACCGAAGTGCTACAACAATGCCACGACAACCCTACGGCGGGCCATCCAGGCTCCACGGTACCCTTGACCTGGTGAGCACACATTTTTGGTGGCCCACCTTACGATCTTTTGTGGAGAAGTACGTTGGTGGATGCGAGATTTGTGCGAGGAAGAAGATACAGAGACACCCACGAGCGGTAACACAACCCCTGGAATACCTGCGGGCTTGTGGGAAGAGGTGGGGGTGGATCTGATCACACAACTACCCCAGTCGCAAGGGTACGACGCCATCCTGTTTGCACTGACCTTTATGGCAAGCAAATCCACGCCATCCCCTGTACAACGGCAGTCACTGCAGAAGTGTCGCTGACATTCTACTACCGCGAAATTTTTCGCCTTCATGGACTCCCCCTCCGCTTTGTCTCAGACCGAGGACCCCAATTCGCAGCAAAGTTTGATGCGATCCTTGCTTGCTCGGCTGGGAATCAAGTCTAACCTCACCTCGGGCTACCATCCGCAAGCGAACGGACAGACTGAACGGGCAAATCAGGAAGTTGAGAAATACCTCAGGTTGTACGTGGGACAACGTCAAGACGACTGGGCAGAGCATTTACCAATGGCGGAGTTTGTGATCAACTCCCGCACCATTCAGCCCTGGGATGTCCCCGTTCGAGCTTACCTATGGTTATTTGCCTTTATTCAATATTCCGGTGGGTCAACGTAGTGGGATTCCAGCAGTGGACGACCGTATCCAGATACTTCGGGATGCACGACAGGATGCCGTGCAGCGCTACACCTAGGAAAAGACGGCAAAAGGAAAGCTACGAGAGGGGAAAACGAAAAGCG